>AWOL01S0007084.1:79556-181821 GCA_000715115.1 Nicotiana otophora
CCCCTTCTCCCCCCGGTTTTGGTATCGTGATGACACCTAGTCTTAGGGACTAGGTAAACCTAACATTAATTGAAACAACATCATTTAATTAACATCTAACAAAATAAATAAAAATCTCTTACGATTTCCAAAATCGGTAGTACAAGTCATAAGCTCTACAGAGTGTTTGCTAGAAAGCTTCTAAATACAACTGTCCAGAAATAAAAATAAACAGTGCAAAATGAAAATTTAAAGGTGACTCCGAAACCTGCGAACGCAGTAGTAGGTTTACCTTGAGTCTCCACAGCAACGACCCGCACAGCTACTAACGAACAATACCTGGATTTGCACAAAAATGTGCAGAAATGTAGAATGAGCACACCACAGCGGTGCCCAATAAGTATCAAGACTAACCTCAGTGGAGTAGTGACGAGGTACAGTCAAGGCACTCACTAGTCAAATAACCTGTGTCATACTAATATAATCGAGAACAAATAGCAGTGATATAAACAGTAAGGCAACAAGAACACCACAATTATTTCTCTGACAAATAAGAAAGAACACAAGTATAACCAATTAAACAAGTCTTTCACATAAGAACCCTTCAAATAAAATACCTTCTAAATATATATTCCCTTCAAATAAGTATCCTTCGAATATAAAACTCTTTAAAATAAATATCTTTAAAAAATATATAATTCTTCAATTTAAAAGTCACCCTGTGACACCTCATTTCATAATCATCAAATACGGGTCTCAACCCACCTTTATATTTCCACGGCACCTCGTGCCCATATTTCTATCACAACTGCACGGACTACTCACGTGCCAATAATATTAATGTATATAAGATCCACATGATCAATTTATTCCCAATAAGGTAAGTTAATTTTTTTTAAATCAAGTAGGAAATCAACAAAAGAATGAATTTATTTTAAAAATTATTTGGGCGGAGAAAATAACATTTCAATAAAAATGAAACACATGATAGTTGCTGATTTGGATGTGAAACTTATAAGAATTAAAGCGTACAACAATTGTTTTTATTCAAAACAACTTCACCTTAAAAATTAGTAAAAACTAGAAACACAAATCCTTATAGTCTCGTACAAGAGCCAAAGCCAACACATTACAGCAAGGAATACAAACACACAATAAAATCAAATAATGCATCAGGGAAGGGCACAAGAATTTACATATCACGAAAAAATAAAATAACCAAAGGCAAGTGTATCCATAGAAAAAAATATCAACAAATGGCACTCCCGAGGTACCGCCTCGTAGTCCCAAAAGTAAATATGCAAGACGGGGGGGATCTCCCGGAATACCGTTCCGTAGTCCCAAAGTAAATATGCAGGGCATGGGGATCTCCCGGAATACCGTTCCGTAGTCCCAAAGTAAATATGCAGGGCAGGGGGATCTCCCGGAATACCGTTCCGTAGTCCCAAAGTAAATATGCAGGGCAGGGGGATCTACCGAAATACCGTTCCGTAGTGCCAAAGTAAATATGCAGGGCAGGGGGATCTCTCGGAATACCGTTCCGTAGTCCCAAAGTAAATATGCAGGGCAGGGGGATCTCCCGAAATACCGTTCCGTAGTGCCAAAGTAAATATGCAGGGCAGGGGGATCTCTCGGAATACCGTTCCGTAGTCCCAAAGTAAATATGCAGGGCAGGGGGATCTCCCGAAATACCGTTCCGTAGTGCCAAAGTAAATATGCAGGGCAGGGGGATCTCTCGGAATACCGTTCCGTAGTCCCAAAGTAAATATGCAGGGCAGGGGGATCTCCCAGAATACTGTTCCGTAGTCCCAAAGTAAATATGATTTCAACAACTACACATCAAGTGCTCACATATCACAAATGGCTCATCGAGTGCTCAAATATTTCAACTTATCACAAAAATTAACAATACATCATTTTTCACAATAAGGAGCCCATGGCTCGAACATAATGTGCACAAAATCATAACAAAAATATCCGAGAGTGAACAACTCAACAAAATAATATTTCACATAAATTCAAGGTGGCAATCACACCAAATCATCATAAAAAAATAATCTCAACAAAACAAGGATATAAGCATGACAAATAGAGGAATTTAATAAGTTCCAATAATTTCCAACTTAATACATAAGGCCGTCTAAGGATTTTAATCAACGAAATTTGCACATATAAACCAAGTACGTACTCGTCACCTTGCGTACTTAGTTTTCAATTACACAATTTGCACATAATACTCAATGCCTAAGGGGTATTTCCCCCACTCGAGGTTAAGCAAGACACTTACCTTTTTGAAGTTATGCCGATATTCCAAAATCGCCTTCTTACTTGAATTGACCTCCGGACCTCTCAAATCTATCCAAATTAATGGTATAATTTCATTAAAATTCATCAAAAATAAATTCCGGATAATAATACGTCAACTTAAAAATTTATTCCAAAAAGTCAACAAAAGTCAACGCGGGACCTGCCCCTCGGAACCCGGCATAAATTTTATGAAATTCGAACACTCATTCCGATACGAGTTCAACCATACCAATTTTATCGAATTCCAATAACAACTCGACTTCCAAATCTTAATTTTTCATTTTTGGAAGATTTTTACAAAAATCTTGATTTTTCCTCCATTAAATCCGAATTAAATGATAGATTCAAAGACTAAATTATGTAAATTAATCAAAACTGGATAAGAATCACTTACCCCAAGTAACCACGCAAGAATCTCTCCAAATATCGCCTTCTACCGAGCTCCAAAAATTAATTTTTAGTTATGAACTCAAACCCCCATTTTTGGGATTTTTAATTCTGCCCAAAAAGATCTTCTTCGCGTTCACGACCACTTCTTCACATTCGCAAATGCCAAAACCCAACTGCCTCAAATCCTTCATCGTGTTCGCGACCTCCTCGTCGCGTTCGCGAAAGCCAACTGTTTCTGCCCCATCATTTCCTCTTCGCGTTCGCGATGACCAGCTGACCAGCTCCTTCGTGTTCGCGTTTCACTCTTCGCATTCGCTAAGTCCAAACCAACAACCCCTCAAATTTCCTCTTCGCAAACGCGGGTCTCCCTTCGCGTTCGCGAAGAAGGAAAGCAGACTTCAGCAACAGCAGTCCAAACAGCTCCAATTTGGTCCGAAACCACCCCGAAACATGTCCGAGCCCCTCAGGACCCCGTCCAATCATACCAACAAGTCCCATAACATAACGCGGACCTGCTCGAAGACTCAAATAATATTGAACAACATCGAAATCATGAATCGCATCCTAATTCAAACTTAATGAACTTTGAGACTTCATCTTCAACCATCGATGCCGAAACCTATCAAATCACGTCTGATTGACCTCAAATTTTGCACACAAGTCACATTCGACATTATGGACCTACTTCAACTTCCAAAATTGGATTCTGACCCCGATATCAAAAGGTCAATCCCTCGGCCAAACTTTCCAAAATTTTGAGATTCGCCATTTCAAGCTTAATTCCACCACGGACTCCCAAATAATTTTTCGGACACGCTCCTAAGTCCAAAATTATCATACGGAGCTATTGACATCATCAAAATTCCATTCCAGAGTCATTTGCTCAATAGTCAACTCTCCGGTCAATATTTTTCATTTAAGCTTCTAAATAAGAATTATTCTTTTAATTTAATTTCGAATCTTCAGTAAATCAAATTCGACCACACCCGCGGGTCATAATACATATTGCGAAGCTACTCGATACTTTAAGTCACTGAACAAGGCGTAAATTCTTAAAACGACAAGTCGGGTCGTTACATGAACTCGATATCAAATGGGTGTTTGTATTTGTGACTTTTACCTGATTCCGAGATGTTGCCTGGATCGATTTTGGGGTGATTGTTTGATTCTTTGCTAAAGTAGTGGATTTATGATTTAAACTAGTTTCTCGTAGTTGTATTCATGATTTGTAATTACTTTTGGCTAGATTTGAGTCATTCGGAGTTGGAAAGTCGAGGGAGAGGCATTCTTACCGATTGATTGAGCGAGATTTGAGATAAGTGACTTGTCTAACCTTGTGTGGGGGAAATCCCCTTAAGTTTTGGTATTTTTTAAACAATTTGTGATATGTGAGAACCGTGTACGCGAGGTGACGAGTGCGTACACGGGCTAATTGTATAAATTTCGGTTCTTGCTGAGTTGTCTTCTTTTAAATTCCTTAACTGAGCTGCCTTAGCATATGTAGTGATCATTATTATCCTAGTATCGCATGTCTACGTGCCTTAACTCTTACTTGCAATTTGTGCAACATGCTTAGTTGAATTACCTGCTTCCCTTGATTTGAATTAAACCTTTAACTGTAAGATTCTTACTGTAAATTCGTTGTTTCTTCGGTTCGGTTATCTATTGCATATTTAATTTGAGACTACGAGGCGGTTCCTCGGGAGATCCCCCTGTCTTGAATATTTAATTTGGGACTACGAAGCGGTTCCTCGAGAGATCCCCCTGTCTTGCATATTTACTTTGGGACTACGAGACGGTTCCCCGGGAGATCCCCTGTCTTGCATATGTATTTTGGAACTACGAGGCATTTAATCGGGAGATCCCCTTGTCTTGCATATTTACTTTAGGACTACGAGGCGGTACCTCGGGAGATCCTCCTGTCTTGCATATTTACTTTTGGGACTACGAGGCGGTATCTCGAGAGATCCCCCTGTTGAGCATTTACTTTTGGTTTGCGAGGCGATACCTCGGGAGTTCCCTTGTTGTTTACCTCTATTTTCTGTGCTGTTATTTTCTAAAACTTCTCGTTGTTTAAATTCTTAGTCGTTTCAAAATATTATTATATCTTCTGCCTTTCTTATCTTTTAAACTAGTAGGGCCCTGACCTGACCTCGTCACTACTCTACCGAGGTTAGGCTTGGCACTTACTGGGTACCGTTGTGGTGTACTCATACTATACTTCTGCACATCTTTTTGTGCAGATCCAGGTTCTTCCCACCAGACCAGATATCAGTAAGTTGGACCGCACGTGGAGACTTCAAGGTATATCTGCCAGCGTCCGCAGACCTCGGAATCCCCCTCTATCTTTATTATGTTGTTTTTTCTTATTCTGTTTAGACTTGATGTATAGAGACACTTAGTATTTTCTCTTACAAGCTTGTGACTTATTTCTACCGGGTTTTGGGAGTTGTAATTATTGAATTGTAATTTTATATTTATTTCATGTGTTGAGAATTGGGCTTCAGTTTTATATTATGTTATTCCGCAAATTTGTTAGGCTTACCTAGTCTGAGAAATTAGGTACCATCACGGCATTCTACGGAGGGTGAGTTGGGGTTGTGACATAGAGTCACAAACAATGGACAAACAAAACAGCAACACTGAAATTTATGTTTATACTTAGCATAAGACAATGTCAAGGCAATTAAAGTAGCAATTTATTTTTTGAATTCATTTTAATACTACTGCTAGAAATTATAGGCTATATATACGGGGGACTTTTATCATGAAGTAATTGCAATTTTTGTGAACATTTCTGTCTCATGTCTTTTGGCAGTGCTATACTGCTATTAATGAGGTTGGGATAAGTCTCTAGTGGTATAAGTGATGCCGAAGGGATGTGTCCAATGGCAATTGGATGTGCCGGTTCTTCTTGTTGAGAATACGTGATTTGACGTTATATTTTTAAAGAGTAAAGAATTTAGTTAATTTAGAAGGGCATTTAAGTAATTTGACTTTTTAGTTATAGGGTTCCCACTTTTATAGTAGTACTAGATTTAGTGTATGTGCGTTGCACGTGTTGTCACGACCCAAAATTCACTAAAGGTCGTGATGACGCCTAACACCGCCGTCAGGCAAGCCAACGATGATTGATCAACTTAACTACTCATTTTAGTATTTTAAAATCATAATTTTTCTTAAATAAATCGTATGAAATAGAATTTATAGGGTAAATGTTAATATTTACACAACTACAATAATGAACAACCCGTAAGAACCCCCAAAACCCGGTGTCACAAGTACATGAGCATTTTCTAAGGAGTACAATAATAAAACAACATATGTCCAGAATGTAAATAAGACAGGATAAAATTAGTACGATGGAGAATCGGTGGACTGCGATGCGTAGCATGAGTGGCAGCTCACGTAAAATCTCCTCAACAGATGCGCCTACACGTCAAGATGATCACCGAATGACTTGTCAGATCCTGCACATTTAGTGCAGAAGTGCAGCATAAATACTTAAATCAACGCGTACCCAGTAAGTATCTAGCCTAACCCCGGAGAAGTAGTGATGAGGGGTCGACATCGACACTTACTAGAGGTCCAAATAAATAATATGATAATTCATAACAGATATGAAGTGCACAACAACAGTGGAGTAAATCTGTAATTTTATAATTTTCCAATTATATCTTTTAAGGTATAAATATCTCGATCTTGTATTCTACCTTAATAGCTCAGAAAATGCCAAGTGTCAATACCAAATAAATAAGGAATACCATAAAATGCTAGGCATCAATAGAAGATTTATCTGGTAAATATTAGGACTTTTAGCGATATAACGCACGATTCTGCCGAGGTCGTTCGGCCCGATCCAGAATAATGTGTACACTGCCCAGGGTCGTTCGTTACGAACCATAGATGCATCTATTATACTGCCGAGGCATTCGGACCGCTCCACAAGAAAGGAAGTAAGTTACTGAATTATGAGACACGTGTTTACAATACAGTACATGAGCACAAAATGAATATAATCTTTACCGTTTCTCAAATAACTTGCCCATAACTCAAAGTGTTAAGGCTCGGCCTATTATACATTTATTTATTGCTAAACCTAATTCAGTTATAGCTTTAATTAATTAAGCCAGCATAACGAGTTCAAATAATTCAATTATTACCTGATAAAGTCCTAAGTCTACCCGGACATAAATATGCTTTTAGCTACGTACGGACTCTCGTCACCTCGTCTATACGTAGCACCCAGAACTAGTGGTACATAACAATAAATATCACCTAGGGGTAGTTTCCCCCTCACAATGTTAGACAGGAGACTTACCTCGCTCTAAAATTCCATAACCGGCTCCAAAGCCTCTCTAACACCTCAAACCGATGCCCGTCGATCCAAAACTAGTCAAACACTGTGCAAACCAATAAAGATATATACTAATACTCATAATAATTCAATTCATAATAATTCCCAACTCCGCTCGAAAAGTCTATAAAATGAACCCTAGGGCCCATGTGCCCGGATTCCGAAAATGTTCGAAGATTAATATTACTCATAACATTACGAACTCAAATATATAATTTATTCTTAATTCTATGTCCAATTTCGTGGTCAAAATCCAAAAATACCAAACTCCAGGTTTTCTACCAAAATTCCAAATCTCTACTAATTTCCATGTCCCAACCAATGTATAATTCATGTATTTAACTCACAATGAGAAGAAATTACTTACCCCATAATAGATGATGAAGATGGCATTCCAAAATTGCTCCAAGATCGGCTCTCATGGAAGAAAATGAGATGAAAATGAGCCTAATCCCGCTTTTAAAAGAACACCTCTGCTCCTGTGATCAGCTTGGCCGCTTCTGCGGCGTCGCTTGTCCGGCAAAATCCTCGCTTCTACGAAGTCATGCCCAATAGCCCCTGCCCTCTTCTACGCTCTAGGAACCACATCTGCGATCATGCAGGTGCGGGAATTGCTTCACATCTGCGGCCTCTGTCCCGATCACCTCCAGTCGCTTCTGCGATCCACTTTCTCACTTCTGTGAGGTCGCTTCTGCGACGCCTCACCCGCAGGTGCGGTTCCGCTTCTACAGAAGCTCGACTGCATCTGCAGTCTCAGCCTTCCCCCAGCAAACTCCGCTTCTGCACTAGCCTGGCCGCTTCTGCGGATTCGCATCTGTGACCCCTTTTTTTGCATGTGCGATTGCACCAGCAATTGTCCAAAACCAGCATTTCTCAACTTCAAATTTCGATCCGAAACTCACCCGAGCCCCCGGGATCCCGTACAACCACACCAACAAGTCCCACTACCTCATACAAACTTACCCAAAGACTCGAAACGCCACAAATAACATCAAAATCATGGATCGGCAATCAAAATCTTCCTTTCAACTTTCAATCTTCCAAACTTCGACGAACGCGTCCGAATCCTATCAAAACACTCTGGAATGACTCCAAACTTTACACACAAGTCAAAAATCACGATACAAACCTATTCCAAGTCTCGGAACTCCAAGCGGACATCGATAACATAAAAATCCACTTCAAACCAAACTTATGAAATATTGAACTTCCAAAAATGCCAACTTTCCATAATAGACGCCGAAATGCTCCTGGACCAACAGATACTCAACCCGAACATACGCCTGAGTCTGAAATAATCATACGAACCTATTGGAACCTTCAAATCCTGATTCCGAGGTCGTTTAATCAAAAGTAAAACCTTAGCCAATTCTTCCAACTTAAAGCTTCTGAAATTAGAATTTTCTTTCCAAATCAACTCCAAACTTCCCGACATTCAATTCCGACCACACGTACAAGTCATAATACCTGAAGTGAAGATACTCAAGGCAACAAACCGCCGAACAATGCGCTAGGGTTCAAAGAAACCGGTCGGGTCGTTACATTCTCCCCCACTTAAACATACATTCGTCCTCGAATGTGCTAAGAACTGCTCCAGAGTTGTCCAAAATCACTATTTAACACTTCGTGCACCTACCCGTGCCACTACAACCCATGTGAGCATTGAGCCAGACTGAAGATTCTCCCTCTTTATTTAGTCAATAAGTCTTAGAACCAAATTCCAATCTCCGAATTCCTCTACAAGACCTGATTCTAACATACAAATACCGTATAACCCCTTACACATTGCACCCAACATGACCATGCTCCTCCGCTGAAATCGCACCATGCACCATATAAGTCGCTTGACCATAACAACATCCTCTGACAATAATAGCTGCAAATTTCATGAATCTGATGCCCACAACACACCTCATGACGCATATAAGTCCTGTTCCAACTCTCGCAATATTTCCACGACGGAAGAGATGCGTAGATACTAATAACCACTTGCCAAATCTACAGATCATGGAATCTCTCCTCATGACATTACCTCATTCTGAATTGAATAACGATATTTGCTCCTTGATATATCCTACATAACTCCGATCGCACTGATCCCAGGTCCAATAGCCTCGTCTCACCCAGTACAAACTGTTTAGGCAATCAACCATCTTAAATACTGCCAAATATTCTCATACGACTCTAATAATGTGCCAACAAGCTACAAACTCGAATACAATATATAAGAAAAACCGAACTCTAGAAAGGACCTACCCAGCCCGCGTAACGAATAAAATGGCCGAATAGATGTTGTGAACCTACCTCAGGGATGAAAAACATGGCACTGCGTGCAACCCGATCCAAACAATATACCCGTGGCGGCATGCCACCTGATCCGCACATAACATTTAAGAAGAAAACACACATCAAGCCATAACACTTAAACTTACGAAATGCCCGAATATCGACCACAAGCACGCCAAGTGCACAATACAAATCCTGGGGAGACGGATAGTGCCACACGCTACGAAACCCAAGCACAACTAAGGTGTGATATATGATCTGTATCTCGAGGGCTATCCTGCTCACATAACACCACAAGCTACGTGATACCTCAACACATGTGCGAATAATCAAGTCGTCTCACAACCCACATGGCATAATAAAGATTTACATGGAATAGCTGACGATGGGAATAACATCCAATGCCCGACGCCTCCTCCGTAAGCAAGGCTATGACGAACAAACACATCCGACCCGACGTAGAGCACACACTCACATTAGACTTACCAACGACCCTCACACCGATTCTAATCATACCATATTGGGCCAATAACCTTCCAAAGATACACAATAGCTCTATTCATGACACGTAAGAACAACCATCAAATCCGAAACAAACTCACACGGTCCACAGCCCAAGGAATAGAACGCCTCTCAGGCATAAGCTCTCGCATTTGCGATATTACCATAACCTCCGTACTTGGTTTTAAACTTTAACAATCAAGTGACTAACATGCCACACTTATACAAATCTCCCTATGAGGTACGCTCCCACGACCTTCCGCTCAGGTAGCAACGTACGCACATCCATACCACAAACCATTCTAATTCCGTAAAGCAAATCAATACACAAAGTCTCTTACACAGAATGCCGTTCTCAGATGACACTAAAGAAAATGCCAGCTTACTTTGAACATCTGAATTCTTCCCGGCTCATCTGAGCTCGTGACATTCTTGTCAACACCAAACCGCAACCTTGATCCTCAACTTTCAAATTCCCATGTCACTCACTGCACCTATCATGCCGCTACACGATAATACAAGCATTCACTATAACCCTTGAACTACCAGTAGAATAAACACTTCATTGGCTAGAAACCTTTCACTTAGCTCATTTCAAAAGAACCAATGCAACACGCAACCGAATTCCCAAATCGCAGAAAATACAAACCTCAAGTCGTGATCTAAACCGCCATGGCTCCTCCGGAATCCATTTACACAACAAGGCCATTTGAATCAGATACCTCCCAAATCAATTAAGTTATGGTGGCTGTCAAGCCCGCGCGTACAACCACAAACCACATGTATAACTTCACACGCTCAAGGAACTGATCTTTGCCACAATCATGTTGATTCAACCATTACTAACCGACCCGACTTCTTCCAATTTACTCTCGACTTGCCTTAGAAATAATAATAGCTCCATTCAAAGACATAACGAACCAAATCTGCACTCATCCTGAGTGACCCGCATCACTAGACCAGATCATCTCAATACTCATGAACCATCTCATACTCTCATTATGCGTACAATAGCATCTCCAACTGGTATACCCATTTTGCAAGCCCTTCTGTGAATCTGAAGCTATTTATTACTTTCCTCCAATACTGCACTGCATACCCGATGATAACATAGAACATTCCAAGTCCTTAGGCACTACACTTAAATTCTTGAACCCACTAGGACCGTTATTGAGAGTCACCCACTTTGACCTGGTCCCGAATATAACCAAACTCCAACGCTCTGCTAGCACGTGAACACCCTATCAAAGAAGCAGCCGACTGAATTCTTTTCCTTGTACATCACATCCACAAGAAGCATAAACCTCGAGTCTTCCCAAAACCTGCACCTCAATCGATAAGGTGAAGTATAGCACACATTCATCAAGTTCTTTGCTCGAATTACTCCTGATATTTTCTTTTCTTAGTCGTAAATAATCCAGCAATGCATCGATAACCAGAAACCACACAAGCAGACAACCACGCGATCGAATCGTAGATGGTAGGGCTCCCCCACTTAGCTTTAAGCTACTATCACATAATGTAGATCCCACAACGATTCCTCCTTCTCAATTACCATGATCCCATACCGTTAACCCGCCAAATTGCTTGAAGTCTTTTGTTAAGATTTTCATGAACATTCTAAATCATCAGTCGCAATCAGATATTCGACCTCTTACCGGGTAGCAAGTAGTATTCTTTGCATAAGCTTCATCAACATCACGCAACTGCTAACCTGCTCACAGGAGATAACCTACCCATGAAATTCCATGCTGACATCTTCCAACGGCGCTGCACTAGGTACAACTACTACAAAATCAGTAAACCGTCCTAAGTTCATGCTCGTCCACCAACTGTACAAGTTTGTTCATTCCCCATTGACATCGACTAAAAGTGCGATAACACATTCCAGACTCGAAGTCATGTTGCATCCCAATGATAATCAAGTTTTCACACCCCTCTTCATTTCAAGCAAACTCCTTCCTGCCATATCCAATCCTCCTCGATACAGTAGCCACTATCCCAAATAATATCTATAGACCAAATAATCTTCCATCATGATTCCCAAACTGCTCTACACTTTCTCAAGGCATGCAGTTATACTATCGCATAACCCATATGCTAATCTGCCACTCTTACTTCGGTTAAACCATCTTATTTAAGCAACTTCTTGACCTCTGTTGTTCATACTTGACCTGCTAGTAATTCAACCACAGCGAGACACTTCCCGTCGTGTCCTCCCTCATACTTCACTGCCCAACTGTTGCCTCAAGTCACATCCATACCTGTAGCACCGGAACTAATGAATTGCTACCAACTCTAAACCTCCTAAAAGATCATATTTCTCGAGCCATCAATATTAGAGATACCAATTCGAGTCTAAACCGCTACCCACCGCTATCTTTGACAACCTCTTCTTAGGCGCCACTTCCCAATATCTTGCCCCAAAGGTAACTCGAAGAAGACCATAAAACCGGCAAACCTTAATGCGTTCCAACAAGGACGATGATACCACGTCATAATTAAGAATTCTACTAGGCTCGTAAATACCAAGTCTCGTCACTTCATTAACCAAGGAATGAACATCCATAGTCCGATTGCCTTTCCTTTGCTGGAATTGAATGTCGAACCTCTAAATTATGCATGGAGAAATCCTCTTTTCAATTCATTCATTGCCTCGACACATAAACAAGCACCCTACCATTGCAACAACATTGTCCGATAACAACGCATAGACATCATAGCAATCCGTGCACAATCTCGAAACCATAGAAAATATAGATACTGAGTTGGAACAAAAGAACATCCTTCCACAAGGCGACGATAATAGCCTGCCCGAACATGCAGGGAAAAACATCTTGCATTACGTCTGCAGTACCACTATAACTCCTCGATGCCCAATTGATAACAAGTGCCCCACATTGTGTAAGATTGAGTAGGAAGGAAATAAAGGCACAAGCCTCAATGGAATCAAACCGGACGATAAAGAAATCAAGAAGGGAAGTGCTCCTAACAGCCTTGTAGCCTCTCGAAGATAAGTATAAATGTAATGACCCGACCGGTCATTTTATGCTCTAGTACGTCACTCAGAGGTTTGAGGCCTTTAGTAGCTTCACTTCAGGTATTATGACTTGTACGTGTGGTCAAAATTGAATTTCAGGACGTTCGGGATTGATTTGGAAAGAAAATTCTGATTTCGGAAGATTTAAGTTGGAAGAATTGACTAAGGTTTGACTTTTGAGTAAATGACCTCGGAATCAGGATTTGAGGTTCCAGTAGGTTCGTATGATGATTTCATACTTGGGCGCATGTTCGGATTGAGTATCAGATCACCCGAGAGCATTTCAGCGTTTATTGTGAAAAGTTAACATTTTGAAAGTTTAAGGATTTTCTACATTTGGTTTGGAGTGGGATTTGGTATTATCGATGTCCGTTTGGGGTTTCCAGCCTTGGAATGGGTTCTTATCGTGATTCATGACTTGTACGCAAAGTTTGGCGTCATTCCGGAATGTTTTGGTATGATTCAGGCGCGTTCGTCAAAGTTTGAAAGTTAAAGAAAGATTTTGATCGTCGATTCGTAGTTTCGATGTTGTTTTGTGTGATTTTAGGCCTCAACTAAGTTTGTAATGTATTTTGGGATGCGCTGGTATATTTGGTCAAGGTCCTTGGGGGGCCTCGGGTAGATTTCGGATGGTTAACGAATAGGATGTTTGACTTAAGGAAAAGCTGGAGGATTCTGGTTGCTGGTGCAACTGCTTCTGCGGAAGCTTCATCGCAGAAGTGGCCTCGCAGAAGTGAGGCAATGGACTGCAGAAGCGGCTAGAAAGGAGCTGGGAAGAGGCCACAGGTACGAAAGAATTCCCGTACCTGCGTGACCGCAGAAGTGGCCCAAGGGTCACAAAAGTGGTAGGGAGTGAGGTAGGCTAGAGGCGCAGGTGCGAGGTTTGTGCCGCACCTATGAGACCGCAAAAGCGGATCCTTGGTCGCAGGTGCAAATTCACAGAAGCGGAGTCTGGTCCACAGATGCGAAGGCACGGGGCTGAAGGGGGACCGCATAAGCTGTATTTTGGCCGCACCTGCGGAGCCGCAAAAGCAGCTAAGGGACCGTAAGTGCGAGAGGTCGCTAGGCAGTGTGTTCTTTAAAGAATGGGATTTGGGCCATTTTCTTCCATTTTCACTTGGTTGGGGCGAATTTGGAGAGCTTCAAGGGGAGAGTTTTATCAAGCAACACAAGGTAAGTGACTCCCACCTATTACAAGTTAAATACATGGTTTGTATATGGATTTAAACATAGAAATTTGTAAAATCTTGGGATTTTGGTAGAAAATCTCGAATTTGGTATTTTTGGATTTTGATCATGAAATTGGACATGGAATTTGGAATAAGTTATATATTTTAGTTCGTGGTTTTATGGATAAAGTTTATGAAAATTTTCGGCATGGGCCCGAGGGTTGTCTTTGTTGGCTTCTGAGCGGAGTTGGGAATCACTTTCAATTGTTAAATTATATGTATTGGACTATATTTTGATTGGTTTGCATGTTTTTTGACTGGTTTTGAAGAGACGGGCATTGGGTCGAGGTGTTTGAGTGGCGTTGGAGCCGGTTATGGAGCTTTAGAGCGAGGTAAGTCTCCTGTCTAACCTTGTGAGGGGGAAACTACCCCCTAGGTGATATTTATTGTCATGTGAAACTAGTTCTGCGTGCTACGTATGTACGAGGTGATGAGAGTCCATACGTAGCTACATCATATTTATGTCCTGGTAGATTTAGGATCTTATCATGTGATATTTGAATTATTTGAACTCATTTTTCTGGCTTAATTAATTGAAGTTATAAATGAAACTGATTTAGAAATAAATATATGTATACTAGGCCAAGCCTTAACACTTTGAGCTATGGGCGATTTATCTGAGAAACAATAAAGATTATATCCATTTTGTACTCATGTACGGTATTGTAAACACGTGTCTCAAAATTCGTTAACTTCCTTCCTTTTCCTGTGGAGCAGGCCGAATGCCTCCGCAGTATATTTATATGCATCTATGGTTCGTGCCGCACGACCCTCGATAGTGTACACATTATTCTGGATCGGGCCGAACGACCTCGGCAGAATCGTGCGTTATATCGCTAGTAGTCCGAATATTCGCGAGCTAATCTCTCCGCTGATGCCCGACATTTTATATGGTATTACTTAGTTATTTGATAATGACACTTGACATTTTTCTGAGCTGTTAAGGTAGAATACAAGATTTAGAAATTCATGCTTTTAAAGAAGGAATTGAAAGATTATGTAACTTACAGATTTACCCCATCATTGCCGTATGCCTCATATCTGCTTATGTTTTATTACATTGTTTTATTAGACCTTTAGTAAGTGTCGATGTCGACCTCACGTCACTACTTCTCCGGGGTTAGGCTAGATACTTACTGGATACGCATTTACGTACTCATGCTGCACTTCTGCACTAAATGTGCAGGACCTGACATATTCATTTGATGATCACCTTAGGGTGTAGGTGCACCTGTTGAGGAGATTTTTTGTGATCTGCATTCGAGGCTATGCATCGCAGTTCACCGAGTCTCCATTGTACTGTTTATTTTATTCTGTCTTACTACATTCGGGACATATGTTATATTATTATTGTACTCCTTAGAAAAATGCTCATGCACTTGTGACACCGGATTTTGGGGGTTCCTACTGGTTGTTCGTTATTGTAGTTCACAAAGTTATTATCTTTTTACCCTATAAATTCCATTATATATTATTTAAGTAATGGAGATCATGATCTCGAAAGTAATAAAATGAGTAAATAAATTGATAAATTAACGTTGGCTTGCCTGAACAGCATTAGGCGCCATCATGACCTATAGTGGATTTTGGGTCGTGACAGCTTGGTATTAGAGCGTTAGGTTCACTTAGGTCTCACGAGTCATGAGCAAGTCTAGTAGAGTCTTGCAGATCTGTACAAAGACGTCTGTACTCATCTTCGAGAGGCTACAAGGCTGTTAGGAGCACTTCCCTTCTTGATTCCTCATCGTGCGGTTGGATTCCTTAGAGGCTTATGCCTTTATTTCCTTTCTACTCAATCTTATGCTACTTGAAGCACTTATTATCAATTGGGCATCGAGTAGATGTAGTGGTACTGCAGACGCGGTGTAAGATATTTTTCCCTGCGTGTTCGGGCAGGCTATTATCGTTGCCTTGCGGAAGGATGTTCTTTTGTTCCAGCTTAGTTCTGTATTTTCCATGGTTTCAGAACTGTGCACGGATTGCTACAATGTCTATTCATTGTTATCGCATAATGTTGTTGTAATGTTAAGGTGCTTGTTTATGTGTCAAGGCAGTAAATGACTTGAAATGAGGATTTCTCAGTGCATGATTTATAGGTTTAACATTTAATTCCAACAAAGGAAAGGCAATCAAACTATGGATGTCCAGGTTTGGTTAATAATGTAACGAGACTTTATATCTTCGAGCGTGGTGGAATTCTCATTTGTGATAGGTTCATAGGTGTTATGTTCTTCTTCAATTTCCCTTCGGGGCAGGGTGTGGTGAAATGGTGCCTGAGAAGCAGTTGTTAGAGATGGCGGTGTGTAGCGGTTTCGAAAATCGAATTGGTGTTTCTAATATTGATGTCCCGAGAAAGATAATCTTCTAGGAGGTTTAGAGTTGGTAGAAATTCATTAGTTCCGGTGCTACAGGTATGGATTGTTTTGAGGCAACATTTGGGCAGTGAAGTATGAGGAAGTACATGGCGGGAGGTATCTCGCAGCGGATGAATTACTAGCAAGTCAAATATTAGAAGCGGAGGTCGAGAAGTTGCTTTAAGGAGATGGTTTGACCGAAGTGGGAGTGGTAGAGTAGCATATGGATTTTGTGGTAGGATAGCCACATACCTTGAGGAAGATTTGAGCGATTTGGGAGGCATGGTGGAAAGTGACTAGGTCCGCGGATTATAATTGGAATGGTGGTTACTGTATAGAGAAAGATTGAATATGGCAGAAAGGAGTTTTCTTGAGATAAAGAGGGGTGTGAAGATTTGATTATAGTTACGGATGCAACGTAGCTTTGAGTTTGGAAGGTATTGTCGAACTTTTAGTTGATGTCAATGGGGAAGGGACAGACTTATATAGCTGGCAGACGAGCATGGGCTCAGGAGGGTTTTACTGAATTTGTGGTAGTTGTACCCAATGCAGCGTCATTTGGGAGATGTAAATATGGAATTCCAAAGGTGGGGTATCTCCTATGGACAGATCTGCGGTTGTATGATTTTGATGAAATTTCTACAAAAAGTTCTACTTACTATCCAATGGGAGGTCGAATAGGCAATTGTGGCTGATAATTCGGGATGTTTTATGAAAAGTTTAACAGGAGGTTTCGAGAATTTGGTGGGTTAACAGTGCGAGATCATGGTAATTGAGAATGAGGAATCCTTGTGGGTTCTACATTATGTGATGGTAGCTTAAAACTAAGTGGGGAAGCCCTACCGTTTACGATTGGATCACGTGGTTGTCTGCTAGGGTGGTTTCTGGTTATCAGTGTATTGGGGGGGTTATTATGACTAAGAAAATAAAAACATCAGGGGTAATTCGAGCAAGGAACTTGATGAATGTGCTATACTTCACCTTATCGATTGAGGTGCAGGTTTTGGGAAGACTCAGAGTTTATGCTTCTTGTGGATGTAATGTACAAGGAAAGGAATTCAGCAGGTTGCTTCTTTGAGAGGGTGTTCATGTACCAGTATCGCACTAGAGTTTGGCTTACATTCGGGACCAAGTTAGAGTGGGTGACTCTCAACATCTAATGGGTTCGTTATATGACTGGAGACTGGGGTTTTGCAGCAGCGTGTGAGAAATATTTGGGGAATTTTTCTATCTTACGGATTCGCGAAAGGTATCTTAGAATGGGTGTACCAGTTGGGGATAGTTCATGGGTATTACATGATGTGGTCTCGTGAAGTGGGTCACTCGGGAGGAGTGTTGTTGAGTTTTGTTATGATTCCTGAATGGAGCTACTATTATTTCTAAGGCAAGTCAAGAGTGAATTGGAAGAAGTTGGGTCGGTTGTAATGGTTGAATAAGCATGATTCTGGCAATGATCAGTTCCTTCAGCATGTGAAGTTATACATGTGGTTTGTGGTTGTCCGTGCGGGCTCGACAACCACCACAACTTGATTGATTTGGGAGGTATTTGATTCTAATGGAATCGTTATGTGTAGATGGATTCCGGAAGAGTTATGGTGCTTTAGACCACAACTTGAGGTTTGTATTTTTGGCAGTTTGGGGAATTCAATTGAGGGTTATGATGAATGCGTGTATTATCATATAACGGCATGATAGGTGCAGTGACCGGCATGGGAATTTGAAAGTTGAGGATCAAGGTTGTGGTTTGATGTTAACAAGAATGTCACGAGCTTGGATGCGCAGGGGAAAATTCAGATATTCAGATTAAGCTGGCATTTTCTTTAGTGTCACCTGAGAACGACGTTCTATGTAAGAGGCTTTGTGTATTGATTTGCAAATTCTTGATTTGCTTTACAGAATTAGTACGGTTTATGGTATAGATGTGCAGATTTTGCTACCTGGTGCGGAAGGTCATGGGAGCGTTCCCCACGGGGAGGTTGTATAAGCGTGGCATGTTAGTCACTTGATTGTTAAATATTGAAACCAAGTATGACGATTATGGTACTATCGTTAATGTGAGAGTTTATGCCTGAAAGGCGCTTTGTTCCTTCGGTTGTGGACTGTGCGAGTTTTTTTCTAGATTGGACGGCTGCTCGTGTGTGTCATGAATAGGGCCATTATGGATCCTTAAAAGGTTATTAGCCCAGTAGGGTATGATTAGAATCGGCTTGAGGTCCGTTAATGGGTCTAATGTGAATGTGTGCTTTACGTCAGGTCAGGTGTGTTCATTCAGCCTAGCATTGCTTATGGAGGAGTCGCCAGGCATTGGATGTTATTTCCGTCATCAGCTATTTTGTGTAACCTATATTGTGCCACATGGGTTGTGAGACAACTTGATTTCGCACATGTGTTGAGGTTCCGTGTAGCTTGCGGTGGTATATGAGCAGGATGGCTCTCGAGATGCAGGTCATTTATTGTACCTTAGTTGTACTTGGGTTTCGTAGCGCATGGTGCTATCCGTCTCCCCAGGATTTGTATTATGCACTTGGCGTGTTTGTGGTCAATATTCTGGCATTTCATAAGTATAAATGTTACGGCTTGATGTGTGTGTTTTCTTCTTGATCGTGATGGGCAGATCGGGTGGCACGCCACCACGGGTATATTATTTGGATCGGGTGGCATGCCGCCACGAGCATTGCCACGTTTGGATCAGGTTGCACACCGCAACAATGAGATGTTGAGCATAGTTCCTTACACTTATTTTATGTGCCTTGTTTTTCATCCCTATGGTAGGTTCACAGCATCTATTCGGCCATTTTATTCGTTATGCGGTCTGGGTACTCCTTTTCCAGAGTTTGTTCTTCCTTATGTATCACATTCGAGTTTGTAGCTTGTTGGCGCATTATGGGCATCACGTAAGATTTTTGGCAGTGTCTGAAATGACTTAATGCCTGGGAAGCTTGTACTGGGTGAGACGAGGTTATTGGACCTGTGATCAGTGCAATCAGATTTATATAAGGTACATTAAAAAGAAATTATCGTTATTCAGCCAGAATGAGGTAATGGTCCTGTCAGGAGGAGAGACTCTATGATTTGTCGATTTGGCAGGCGGTTATTAGTTTCTACACATCTCTTCCATTGTGGCAGTATTAGAAAGTTGGAACTGGGCTTATATGTGTTATGAGGTATGCTTCGGGCGCCTGGTCAGTGAAATTGCAGATGTTATACTTGGAGGAGGTAGCCTTGGGAAAATGAGTTATGCGGTGCATTGTGTGATGTCAACATGGGTGCATGATTATGTGTGAATTCAGCATCTGGAGATTTATACTGTGTTCGTATGTTAGAAATAGGTCTTGTAAAGAAATTCGGAAGTTGGAATTTGGTTATAAGGTTTATTGACGAAATAAAAGGGAGGACCTTTAGTCCGGTTCGAGTCAATGTCTCCAACTGGATTGTGGTGGAACGGGTAGGTGTACAAGGTGTTGCACTGTGATTTTGGACAACTCCGGAGCAGTTCTTAGCACGTTCAAGGACAAACATATGTTTAAGTCGTGAGAATTTAACGACCCGACCGGTCGTTTTAAGCTCTAGCATGTCGCTCTGCGGTTTGAGGCCTTGAGTAGCTTCACTTAAGGTATTATGACTTGTACGTGTGGTCGGAATTGAATTTTGAGAAGTTCAGGATTGATTTGGAAAGAAAATCTGATTTCAGAAGCTTTAAGTTGGAAGAATTGACTAAGGTTTGACTTTTGAGTAAATGACCTCGGAATCAGGATTTGAAGGTTCCAATAGGTTTGTATGATGATTTCAGTCTTGGGCGTATGTTCGGATTGAGTATCGGATCACCCGGGAGCATTTCAGCATTTGTTGTGAAAAGTTAACATTTTGAAAGTGTAAGGATTTCCTAAGTTTGGATTGGAGTGGGCTTTGGTGTTATCGATGTCCGTTTGGGAGTCCGAGCCTTGGAATGGGTTCGCATTGTAATTCATGACTTGTACGCAAACTTTGGCATCATTCCGGAATATTTTGGTATAATTCGGACGAGTTCGTCGAAGTTTGAAAGTTAAAGAAGGATTTCGATCATTGATTCGTAGTTTTGATGTTATTTGGTGTGATTTGAGGCCTCGAGCAGGTTTGTGTCATGTATTGGGACTTGTTGGTATGATTGGACGAGGTCCCGGGGGCCTCAGGTGTGTTTCGGAGGGTCTACGGGTCATTTCGCCATGTTGAGCTGCTGTTTTTTGAGGTCTGGTGCACCCTTCTTCGCGTTCCAAGGAAATGGTTGCATTTGCAAAGAGGAAAACAGGAGAAAGGAGTATGTGAATCACGTTCGCGGAGACAGATTCGCGTTCGCGAAGAAGAAATCTTTGCTGCATAGGGCTGACTTTGGAAGGTTATATCTTGCTATCTATAAAGAAATTTCGAGATGATCCAAAAATGAAAGTTGTAGTCCTTGGTGTCTAGTTTTCCGAAAGTCCATTTGGAGTTTTGTACAAAACGTTATGACCATTACACTAGAGGCTGTCTGGAGGAGTTGCGCAGCTTGCTCTTCACGATCGCGAAGTGTAATTTTTAGCTTAGAAAAGTTGTGCTTCGCGATCGCAAAGCATTTGGGTTAATACTTGGGCAGAAGATATATTTTGGGGGTTTGACTCATTTTCACCTCATTCCTTCCATGGGAGCCGACTTTGGGGCGATTTTGGAGTGCGATTTTCATCATCAAACTTTAGGTAAGTGATTTCTATACTTTGTGAGTTAAATACATGGTTTATATGTTAATTAAAACATGAATATTTATGGAAATTGTAGGATTTTAAGAGAAAGACCTAGAATTTGGTATTTTTGGATTTTTACCATGAAATTGGGAATTAATTATATATTTGAGTTCTAGTATTATGGGTAAAGTTTATCTTCGAAAAGTTTCGGAATCCGGGCACGTCGACCTGAGGGTTGACTTTATTGACTTTTTGAGAAAAGTTGAGAATTGTTATGAATTGATTTATTATGAGTATTAGAGTATATTGTTTATTGGTTTGCACATTGTTTGACTAGTTTTGGAGCGAGGAGCATCAGTTTGAGGTGTTAGAGTGGCGTTGGAGCCGGTTATGGAACTTCAGAGTGAGGTAAGTCTCCTGTCTAACTCTGTGAGGGTGAAACTACCCCTAGGTGATGTATTTGATATGTGATACTTTTCGCGGGGGCTACGTACGCACTAGGTGACGAGAGTCCGTGCGTAGCTAGATTCATGTTATGTCCGGTAGACTTAGGTTCACGTCATGCTATAACTGTACTATTTGAGCTGCCCCTTGCCTATTAAATTCCTTTATTTTACGTCACAACTTGAGACTAGACTTGCGTAGAGTGATAGACTTGCTATTGTAGAGATTTGATGGGCTTCATGATTAGCCGCGGAATAATTGTACTCCTCTTACGAATTTATCCCGTGCTATATGTTTTCCTCGAAAGGTTTTCCTTAAAATCTATAACTCACACGTTTATTCGTGAGTGGGGTCAGGGACCCGTTAAAGCTTCTTATTCTATTGGGATGGGGCCATTCGCCTCGGCAGCATAATAGATACATCTATGGTTCGTGCCGTTTGACCCTCGATAGTGTGCATATTATGATGTGATCGGGCCGTTCACCTTGGCAGGATTATATATCACACTCTCATGGGAGCGGACCACTCGCCTCGGTAATATAATAGATGTATCTATGGTTCGTGTCATTCGACCCTCGACAGTGCACATATTATGATGGGATCGGGCCTTACGCCTCGACATTTCTATAAAATACTCTTATGGAATCGTGCGTAATATTTGACAAAAAGCCAGTGTATCTGTGAGTTTTTCCTGATTCGAACTGTGAAGACCTATATAGTGGGGCCATTATATTTATACTCCAGTTTAGGAGGTAACTGCTAATTGAGAGCTCGAGTTTATTATTGAGAGGAGGGTTGTACCACGTATTATACTTGTTATTCCGTGTATTTACTCTGCCTCACATCTGTTTACTTCTACTATATTTATCTTATTATTCCACTAGTAAGTGTCGATGTCGACCCCTCATCACTACTTCTCTGGGGTTAGGCTAGATATTTACTGGGTACGCGTTAATTTACGTACTCATGCTATACTTGCTGCACATATTGTGCAGGTATATATATGTTTCTGGTGGTCCTCTGGGAGTAGAGGCCCGACATTTTCTGGGACTGTACGGTGAGCTGCATTCCATGTTACGATCCGCAACATACAGAGTCTCCATCAGAGTTATTTATATTCTCATGTCTAACTTGTATTCCAGACAGATGTTGTATTTTATTATATTTCTTAGTTAATGCTCATGCACTTGTGACACCGAGTTTTGGGGGTTCCTAGGGGTTGTTCATTATTGTAGTTCTTGTAAATATTATCATTTACTCTATAAATTCTATTTTATACTATTTAATTAATGAAATTTATGATTTCAAAGTAATAAAATGAGTAAGCAAGTCGATCAATCACTGTTGGCTTACCTGACGACGGTGTTAGGCGTCATCACGACCTATAGTGGATTTTGGGTCGTGACAGCTTGGTATCAGAGCGTTAGGTTCACTTGGGTCTCACGAGTCATGAGCAAGTCTAGTAGAGTCTTGCAGATTGGTACGGAGACATCTGTACTTAGCTTCGGAAGGCTACAAGGCTATTAGGAGCACTTCCCTTCTTTATTCCTCATCGTGCGATTTAATTCCTTTGAGACTTATGCTTTTATTTCCTTCCTAATCAATCTTATGCGATGTGAAGCGCTTGTTATAAATTGGGCATCGAGGAGTTGTAGTGGTATTGCAGACGTGGTGCAGGATGTTTTTTTCCTTCATATTCGGGCAAGCTATCATCATCGCCTTGTGGAAAGATGTTCTGTCATTCAGCTTAGTATCTGTATTTCATATGGTTTTGAGGCTATGCACAGATTGCTATGATGTTCATGCGTTGTTATCACATAATGTTGGTGTTATAGTAGGGTGCTTGAGTTATTTCTTTTGTCTTATCTTACCTCTCGCACTGGCTCCTTATTTATCAATAATATCTCAGGCAGGGACACTTACTTCCTTTCCTTGATGTCGTGTTTGCATAATGTTCTGGAATCGTAGCATATTTGTAGGCTTTGAATAAGTGCAATCTCATTCATTTTTCATTTTTATCGCATTCTTCCTTTACCGTTCCATAATTACTAGAACCACTTAATTCTTACTTAATGCCACATCACTCCATATTCCCCTCTTTAGGGGAGTACTAAGAGTTGGAGCCATGAGGATCTACCTATAGATGTTTTACCTCTTCATCTTTGGCGTCTTTTCACATCATCAATGACCCTTACTCGCCTTGCGGCAATCCTTATGTACCAAGGATAACAAAATTCATTACTCGCGAGGGTGACACTTAGTGTAACTAGCACACATAGTCCTTTAAGCTTAACTTTGCTCCATCCACTGGCTCTTCTGGTTGCCTAACATTCTCTCTCAACTAGGGACGAGAGCCATACTAAGATAATATTTATCCCTTCCAAGCTTCCACTGCCCATCTTTGTGGTACTCATATCTAGCTGTACTATTTTAGAGTGCACCATCTGGGTGTCTCATAAGGAGATCTATTAGTACATTTGTAATATTCTTCAGAAAGGTAAACTAACGCAAATAATTCATCCACCATTTTGGGTCACTCTAAGCCTAGCCGGATCCTGATATCCCGTCCTTCTCTTAAACTACACCTATTAGCCCCCATAGGGCATAAATGAGATGGATGTGGCCAATTGTACATACCACTATTATAGTTGAAGGTAACTCAACATGCTTATATTTCTCTGCCTGAATTGTAAATACTGATAATCTTCATTAACTGGGTGCCTCGTACCCTTCTTCATCTTGCTTCTTTTACTTGTTGAAGCTTGTATCTATCTTCTGAATCTCTAATTGCCTTTCACCATAGGGTGGATAGATATTCTTGCCTTAAGGTTCCTTATCAAGAGGCTTATACGTCTTAGTACACACATGATCTACTGAAGACCTTACATTTACTTATCATAAGCATCATGATAAATCGAGTTCTTCTGACTCAACCCTTCCATAGTCACATTTAATCTCTTACCACCTATCTTTATGGATGTAGGCATCGTCGTATTATAAATAAAATAGAGTTTAGGAAATTGAGTTCTTACAACTGAGCGCTACCACATGATCTAGAGTAAGAAGAAAGAGTGACAGTCCTAAATGCCCTGTAGCCTCCTGCTTATAAGTGTGGTGCACGACACACCCATAAACAAAACTGTACTAGACACAGCTTGTAGACTCCCTAGGACAGAACTGCTCTAATACAACTTTTGTCATGCCCTGAACCCAGGGGCGAGACCAGCACCCGGTGCCTCACCTATCCTTGCCTACCAACTTGCGACTAAGGGACTCTGAACATATAATGTCATACTTTGGCCATGGGCCACATTGCAAGATAATTTTGCAAATGCTGACTAAATATATATATAAAGCTGGGCCGATAAGCCCATCATAACTACTATAGCTGGTAAACGAATCAAAATATACATACAAGGCCTACAAGCCCAACATACTACACTAATTGACATGATATGTCTACAAGCCTCTACTGATGGATATACTGTGATTGGAACATGGCCCCGACCTACTCATAACATATATGCATATATACATAAGATGTACATAAAGCTCTAGACCTGGCAACTCCGAAGGGCATGGAGCTTACCGATCAAGATGAACTCGGGCAACACCTAATGAGGAGGTCTACCCGTTTGTCTGTCTGATCCTGCACGTATGAAATGCAGTGCCCCAAAAAAGGGACGTCAGTACGAAATAATGTACCGAGTATGTAAGGCAATATACTAAAAGCTGAAACTGAACTGATAATATAATAACTGAAAGCAACTAGGGGTCAAAGATAATCTGAAGATATGCTCACCTGTTGATACTGACTCTATTATAGTAAGTAAAATAGTTGTCCGGCCTTTTAAGGCTCGGTATATATATATATAACTGCTTTGCCGTAGTAGGCTCGCTCATAGGCGCTCGGCCATACTAGGCTCTGTATCTCGGCCAACTGGGCTTGCTCATAGGCGCTCGGCCATAGTAGGCTCGGTATATAACTTACCATCTGATCAGAGGTTTCCTAATAGGGGCCTGCCCATCGATTATAGCTTGATGGTAATGAAAATACTGTAATACTGTATATATAGATTCTCTGCTCCCATGACTGGAAAAAAGGAAATACTCAATTGGATATGAAGTCCCGATAAGGAGAATACTGTAATTTATGAGACTATGATAATGTATATAAATTCGGGAGTATGAACTTTTCTTTATGCCTCATTATCAAACACATGTAATTACGAGATCATGCCAAAATGAAGGAAGGGCTTAGCCTTAACATACCTGAGTCGATTCATTTGACAATTCCTCTAACACACGTCAATTGCGACAACATGTAACGGCAAGATCGGAGTAAGGAAAAATCCGTATGATATTCTTGAGAAAAATTATACCGTACTCCATTATAATTGCAAATTTCACACTTTATAGTAAAAATGGTCTCTGTACGAAATATTTTGAAGCAATACGTTGCTATTGCAATCCATGAACTTTGCTTAAGCTTTTTGACGTGAAAATGTTAAAGCTATACAATTCAAGAGCTTTGGGATTTTTTGACGTGAAATGTTAGAGCTATACCATTCAAGGATTGGAATTATGAAAAAAAGTGTAGTATAAAGTGATGATTAGGCACCAACCCCTCTTAATCGTGACATCTTGCAAATTTGAATTCAAGAGTCACTTAAGAATCATGTGTTGCTACCACATGGGGAAAGTTTAGGCTTATCCAACATTAGTCACTTAATTCCTTAATTAATTTGTTAATTCCCCATTAACCAATAATTACTCAATTATCCACATAATTAGGAATTATCTCAATTTACTTAAAATACTACTTACTTTTAATACACTTTGCATACCTTTCTATTATGGTCATGTGGTTCCTTGTATGGTACTAGTCCATAAATACTGGGTATTTTAGCTCGGGCCGTATTTTATCCCAAAATGTCAAACTTCGACGAAATTTATTTTCTTCAATTTGCTTACCCTCTCACTTTCACGAATTTACTCATCACTTGTTTGAAATAGCATAATGCTTATAATCTCAAAATAATCTCATTCCCGATCTTAAGTCGATTAACTTACGACGAAACTTTAACATACGAAAATGTGGGATGTAATATCTCATTTCCGAGCTTCCATCAATTTACTTATGACGTACTTTCACGTACGAAAATATGGGGTGTAACATCATTCCCCTCTTTGGAACATTCGTCCTCGAATGTTGACTGATGTACTTATCATTTTCATAACCCCTAGCTCTTGCAAATACTTTAATATTGTTCTTGCCATTTAGGAAACTGTTATGTAAATAATTCCAAAGGCCAGAGCATTCCCCCCTTTAGGCCTCTTTCTCACACCACGACTTGTGGTCGGAATCCTTCCAATCTCGTAATTGTTGCTATCTTCTATCACGCAGCCTGTATGACTTTTTCGTTGTATGTGCGCCTATGCGACTCTTCTCTCCTCTTTCCTCCAGCGTTTAGCCAATATCTAGGCCTCATTTTGCAAACATATACAGAGCTTGATAAAATGTCCCTCTAGGCATCTGTAGGTATACTGAAGTTCTTCGCTCGGTATGTGTCAAACTTACAAATATTGTTATACCTTATTTCATAGATCCGCTTATCCATTCGTATGACTTTACTACATCTAGGTAGGTCATACTATACCATAACTCTTACTTTGATTTATCGTTACTGAGGTCTGCTACCGAACTCCAGGTTACTTTTGTTACTTATCTCGTATGTATAAATCTAAGTCCTATAATGCTTCCTCATTACTTGTTCATCTTAAGAATGACGGTCTAATCTCACCTCATACTTTGTGACTTGTGTCCATCCATTGTTGATTCACCTCAATATGGATCTACACTATACCACTGATAACTTGAAACCTCTTACGTAATCACTAGGGCTCATGTTGCATCGTGGAATATTTGAAGTGATTTTTCTGATCCACCTGAGGTGATACGATACTATACTTCCATAATCGTATTTCATAGCATCCCAATGTGATTCACTTACGTGGGTATTTTAATCCTGTACAACTCTTGAAATCCCTTTATTTATCACAATTACACCCTCATTCTATTACCAGGGCAGCATTCCATTTCTTCTAAATGCTACTAGTCTTAGACTTCTTTGAGTTCATTCGGCTATACTAAATTTTCTACATCTTAGAGAAACCATCAGCTCTCTTGTTTACATGGGCTTAATCCTGAGGAATTATCCATTCTCGTCACCTTCTCACTTGCCCTTTCTTATCGTTACTCCTGTCCTCCTAAAACCTTGTCGCTTTTCCATACTTTAGCTTGCGACCTATACGTATCTATTTATACTACTCGCAACCTTCCTTCAACTTGCTTGCACCATAAATTTCCTTATATTATTCTGGAACATCAAGCGAGATATTACATCGTTTCTAACTCTTCTTTACTCTCTTGGCTGGATCTTTCGGTACCTAGAAACCATAGGCTAGAAGATATGCTACTGACGACGGCGCTATCATTCCTGGATACTGAATCCCCATCCTTCTAGTCTCCTATCCGAAGTATGGACTATTCACGACCCTCTATATTTGAGTATCTCGTACGTTGTTCACCTTTACCTTACTTACCTTAAAGTCTCGCCTCATATCTTCTATCTCGTTCATGACCTCCCTTCTACATAGGTATAATTTACATCCACAACTTGAAGCTCTATTATAATACTTGCACCTCTGGTGCATACAATCCGGTGAGAGCTTCATACTGACTTCTTATAAGGCTGGTACACTTTTAACTGGCTTTATCGTAGAGCTGTTATAAAATATGGCTACTATATTGTCTCTCTTGTACCTCTGATATTAAGAGTGACCCTGCAATGTTCTCAATCACTATGTCCATAATTGTTTGGGTTCAATAATCAAACTCCTGAATTACTTAATTGATGTAACTCTTTTGTTTCCTCTTTCCTCTGATCAACCTTTATGTAGACTTAAGCTATCTTCCGATCCGCGGCTCATGGTGTTAGTTATTACTTTCAGCCTTTCATGGGCGCTATGGAATATCCACGATACAATCCTTTAACAATTTAATCCTTTGTCTATAACCTGGGCTCAATTCTTTCTTTTAACTTATACCGGAGTCTTCTACGACTGTATGATTGTCAACCTATATGCTACATGGATAACACTTCAAAATCTTAAGTGCGTTCGTAACTAACTCTGGATCATTGATCAAATAATTCCTTTCGTTTTATCTCAGCTTTCTTTAAACATGAGCTATTACTTCTCCTGGACTTTATGCCCCTTGTTGTGTGCATACTTAGCTTATCTTAGTTCCCACGCATGCCGTAATTTTTGCGCAACTCATATGATCTCGAATATTACTTTTGATTTTTACTTTCCGTTCATTAGCCACGTAGGTGCCACTTTCTTATGGAGTGTGTACAATGTTGTTGTGAGAGTGTTGTTATAAGACCATTTCCTTTTCAGGTCACTGTGCTTAGTTTGAAGCCTTCTTCCTTATTTCCTCAGCCTAGTCTTTCATTGTAGTACTTAAGGAGGACCCTCTAATTCTTGTAAGGCTGCGAGCATAGTACATCGTTTATCCGGCGGAAGTTTTGATGTTCTTTCTTACTTGTAATTATCCTTACTTACTTACCTTTATGCCCTTGTGCTCGTAGGGTTGCTTCTGAGCTGATATCTTGATTGTCTTCCAGGGCACTCTCTTTTATCTCTATAACCCTCTTACGGTACCTTTACTACCCCAACTTTTATCTTAATACTTCTCAAGGTTACAATGTCATATCTGCAGAGACTGAATGCCTCATGTTGGGTTTCACTATGTTTATCTTGAACAATCTGTTGATTTGTCTGTATCCTATTGTCTAGCCATAACTAGGCTTTTTGTTGTTTTTGAATTAACTACTGACTACTCGTTGGCCCATTCTCACTACACTATTCCACGTAATCATTCCTGACTTATTTCTTTTGTCTTACCCTACCTCTAGCAATGACTCCTTATTTATCAATAATATCTCGGGTAGGGACCCTTACTTCCTTTCCTTGATGTCGTGTTTGCATAATGTTCTGGAATCGTAGCATATATGTAGGCTTTGAATAAGTGCAATCTCATCCCTTTTTCATTTTTATCGCATTCTTCCTTTACTCTTCCATAATTACTAGAACCACTTAATTCTTACTTAATGCCACATCACTCCATATTCCCCTCTTTAGGGGAGTACTAAGAGTTGGAGCCACAAGGATCTACCTATAGATGTTTTATCTCTTCATCTTTGGCGTCTTTTCACATCATCGATGACCCTTACTCGCCTTGCGGAAATCTTTATGTGCCAAGGATAACAAAATTCATTACTCGCGAGGTTGACACTTAGTATAAATGGCACACATAGTCCTTTAAGCTTAACTTTGCTCCATCCACTGGCTCTTCTGGTTGCCTAACATTCTCTCTCTACTAGGGACGGGAGCCATACTAAGATAATATTTATCCCTTCCAGGCTTCCAGTGCCCATCTTTGTGGTACTCATATCTAGCTGTACTATTTTAGAGTGCACCATCTGGGTGTCTCACAAGGAGATCTATTAGCACATTTGTAATATTCTTCAGAAAGGTAAACTAACGAACACAATTCATCCACCATTTTGGGTCACTCTAACCCCAGCCGGATCCTGATATCCCGTCCTTCTCTTAAACTACACGTGTCAGCCCCCATAGGGCATAAATGAAATGGATGTGGCCAATTGTACATACCTCTGTTATAGTTGAAGGTAACTCAACATGCTTATATTTCTCTGCCTGAATTGTAAATACTGATAATCTTCATTAACTCGGCGCCTCGTACCCTTCTTCATCTTGCTTCTTTTACTTGTTTAAACTTGTATCTATCTTCTGAATCTCTTATTGCCTTTCACCATAGGATGGATAGATATTCTTGCCTTAAGGTTCCTTATCAAGAGGCTTATACATCTTAGTACACACATGATCTACTGAAGACCTTACATTTACTTATCATAAGCATCATGAAAAATTGAGTTCTTCTGACTCAACCCTTCCATAGTCACATTTTGATCTCTTACCACCTATCTTTCTGGATGTAGGCATCATCGTATTATAAATAAAATAGAGTTTAGGAAATTGAGTTCTTACAACTGAGCTCTACCACACGATCTAGAGTAAGAAGAAAGAGTGACAGTCCTAAATGTCCTGTAGCCTCCTGCTTATAAGTGTGGTGCACGACACACCTATAAATAACACTCTACTAGACACGGCTTGTAAACTCCCTAGGATAGAACTGCTCTAATACCATTTTTGTCACGCCCCGAACCTAGGGGGCGAGACCAGCATCCGGTGCCTCACCTATCCTTGCCTACCAACTTGCGACTAAGGGACTCTGAACATATAATGTCATACTTTGGCCATGGGCCACATTGCAAGACAATTTTGCAAACGCTGACTAAACATCAATATAAAGCTGGGCCAACAAGCCCATCATAACTACTACAGCTGGCAAACCAATCAAAATATACATATAAGGCCTACAAGCCCAACATACTGCACTAACTGACAGGATATGTCTACAAGCCTCTACTGATGGATATACTGTGATCGGAACAGGGCCCCGGCCTACTCATAACATATATGCATATAGACATAAGATGTACATAAAGCTCTAGACCCGGCAACTCCGAAGGGCATGGAGCTTACCGATCAAGATGAACTCGGGCAACACCTAATGAGGAGGTCTACCCGTCTGTCTTTCTGAACCTGCACACATGAAATGCAGCGCCCTCAGAAACGGGACGTCAGTACGAAATAATGTACCGAGTATGTAAGGTAATATACTAAAAGCTGAAACTGAACTGATAATATAATAACTGAAAGCAACTGGGGGTCAAAGACAATATGAAGATATGCTCACCTGCTGATACGGACTCTATTATAGTAAGTAAAATAGTTGTCCGGCCTTATAAGGCTCGATATATATATATATATATAACTTCTATGCTGTAGTAGGCTCGCTCATAGGCACTCGGCCATACTAAGCTCTGTATCTCGGCCAACTGGGCTCGCTCATAGGCGCTCGGCCACAGTAGGCTCGGTATATAACTTACCATCTGATCAGAGGTTTCTTAGTAGGGGCCTGCCCATCGATTATAGCTCGATGGTATTGAAAATACTGTAATACTGTATATATAGATTCTTTGCTCTCATGACTGGAAAAAAGAAAATATTCAATTAGATATGAAGTCCCGATAAGGAGAATACTGTAATTTATGAGACAGGATAATATATAAAAATTCGGGAGTATGAACTTCTCTTTATGCCTCGTTATCAAACACATGTAATTACGAGATCATGCCAAAATGAAGGAAGGGCTTAGCTTTAACATACCTTAGTTGATTCGTTTGACAATCCCTCTAACATACGTCAATTGCGACAACATGTAACGGCAAGATCGGAGTAGGGAAATATACGTATGATATTCTTGAGAAAAATTACACCGTACTCTGTTATAATTGTAAATTTCACACTTTATAGTAAAAATGGTCTTTGTACGAAATGATTTGAAGCAATACATTGCTATTGCAATCCATGAACTCTGCTGAAGCTTTTTGACGTGAAAATGTTAAAGCTATACAATTCAAGAGCTTTGGGATTTTTTGACGTGAAATGTTAGAGCTATACCATTCAAGGATTGGAATTATGGAAAAAGGTGTAGTGTAAAGTGATTATTAGGCACCAACCCCTCTTAATTGTGACATCTTGCAAATTTGAATTCAAGAGTCACTCAAGAATCATGTGTTGCTGCCACGTGGGGAAAGTTTAGGCTTATCCAACATTAGTAACTTAATTCCTTAATTAATTTGTTAATTTCCCATTAACCAATAATTACCCAATTATCCACATAATTAGGAATTATCTCAATTTACTTAAAATACTACTTACTTTTAATACACTTTGCACACCTTTCCATTATGGTCATGGGGTTCCTTGTATGGTACTAGTCCATAAATACCGGGTATTTTAGCTCGGGCCGTATTTTATCCCAAAATGTCAAACTTCGACGAAATTTATTTTCTTTAATTTGCTTACCCTCTCACTTTCACGAATTTACTCATCACTTGTTTGAAATAGCATAATGCTTATAATCTTAAAATAATCTCATTCCCGAACTTACGTCGATTAACTAACGACGAAACTTTAACATACGAAAATACGGGATGTAATATCTCATTTCCGAGCTTTCATCAATTTACTTATGATGTACTTTCACGTACGAAAATATGGGGTGTAACATTTGTGTCACGCCCCGACACCGGGGAGCTTGACCGGCTCTCAACTGCGATACCCCGGCCAGGCAAGCCTGTACAATACCTTCTACACAACTCACCCTTGAATAAAGAGAAGAATTTATTTCATTTAATTAGACAGTAAAAGGTCATGTGAATAACAACAATTCATTTCCATTAGTTACGTCATTAACAAGTTCCCAAACAACACACTATACATTCGTAGTTAAAGTGGGAAAGATGATACAATTACAACAAGTTTAGTTCAACCTTCCCAAAACAGGATACAACCCACACTATGTCTACGGAGCCGCTAATAGAAACAAAAGAGTGCTTACGACAGTCCCGGCAATAAGACCCCGGCTATACCTCAAAACACTATGTACATGGAACAAGAGATACATGACACCGAAATGAAGTGGGTGTGCTGCTATCACTGATCAATACCACCTTCTATGGAACCACATGTATCCATTAAAGATGCAACGCCCCTGCAAAAGGGACGTTAGTACATATGGAATAGTACTTGTATGTAAAACTAAACACCCTCTCAATAGAACGAGTAACAGTAAACGGAGAATAAAGCATGAAATCATTAACAGACACAACCAATATCAAGGTGTTAGTTAGGGTAAAGGTAAATTTCAAGTAAGTTTCATTAATTTAAGTTGGGAGATCTTTAGCACTGATACACCACCGTGTGTTAACATGGAGTCCGATCTCAGCCCGACCTGCTAAGCCGTCTCATCCAGAGACATACACTCACAATACCACCATGTGTGCGGCATGACATCCGATCTCAGCCCGATCGGCTAAGCCATCTCACCATAATGCCATGTGGGTCGACATCACATCATATCTCGTTAACAATAATCTCATCCCATTCAAGGGGAAACATCTCAACAGATCATTCTCATCCCATATAAGGGGAATCTCAACAATTGTCAACATATAAGCCTACTCCGGCACCACGAAACCCCGGGTCTTAGGTAAACGTTTATGGGGCCTTACTATTTGCTTGAAATTTAGAGGGGTGTGAAGACTTGATTATCATTTTTGGATGCAACGTGACTCCGAGTTTGGAATATATTATCAGGTTTTCAGTTGATATCGATGGGGAGTGAACAAGCTTCTACAGCTAGTGGATGAGCATAGGCTTAGGAGGGTTTACTGGATTCATGGTAGTTGTACCAAATGCAGCGTCATTAGAAGATGTCGGTATGAAATTTTCACATGTGGGTTATCTCCTGTGAACAGGTTGGCGGTTGCATGATGTTGATGAACTTTCTACGAAGAATTCTACTTACTACCCGGCAGGAGGCCGAGCACGCGATTATGGCTGATAATTCAGAATGTTCATGAAAAGTTTAATAAGAAACTACAAGAAATTTGGCGGGTTGACGATGCGAGATCATGGTAATTGAGAAGGAGAAATCCTTGCAGGTTCTAGGTTTATATAATTGAAGCTTAAAGCTAAGTGGGGGAGCCCCACCATCTACAATTGGATCACGTGGTTGTCTGTTTGTGCGGTTTCTGGTTATTAGTGTATTGGTGGATTATTATGACTAAGGAAAGAAAACATCAGGGGTAATTCGAGCAAAGAAATTGATAAATGTGCACTATATTCCGCCTTATCAATTCATGTGCAGGTTTTGGGAAGACTCAGAGTTTATGCTTCTTGTAGATATGATGTACAAGGAAAAGAATTCAGTCGGTTGCTTCTTTGAGAGGGTGTTCATGTGCTAGCAGAGAGTTGAAGTTTGGTTATATTCGAGATTAGGTCAGAGTGGGTGACTCTCAACAACGGTCCTAGTGGGTTCAAGAATTTAAGTGCAGTGCCTAAGGATTTCGATTCCGTTGTGTGGTTGAGGATCGAGTTTTCATAGCGGATTATGAACGAGACTTGGAATGTTCTATGTTATCATTGGGTATGCGGTGCAATATTGGAGGAAAGGAAGAAATAGCTTCGGATTCGCGGAAGGTCTTGCAGAATGGGTGTACCAGTTGGAGATGCTATTATGCGCATAAAGAGAGTATGAGATGGTTCATGTGTATTGAGACGATGGTCACTTAGGATATGTGCGAATTTGGTTCGTTACATTTTTGAATGGAGCTATTATTATTTCTAAGGCAAGTCGAGAGTAAATTGGAAGAAGTTGGGTTGGTTAGTAATGGCTGAATTAGCATGATTGTGGCAAATATCAGTTCCTTCAGCGTGTGAAGTTATACATGTGGTTTGTGGTTATACGCGCGGTCTTGACAGCCATCACAACTTGATTGATTTGGGAGGTATTTGATTCAAATTCCTTGTGGTGTAAATGGATTTCGGAGGAGTCATGGCGGTTTAGATCACGCCTTGAGGTTTGTATTTTTTGCGGTTTGGAAATTCAGTTACGTGTTGCATTGGCTCTTCTAAAATGATCTAAGTGAAAGGTTTCAGCCAATGAATTATTTATTCTACTAGTAGTTCAGGGGTTATGATGAATTCGTGTATTCTCGTGTAGCGGCATGATAGATGCAGTGAGCAACATGGGAATTTGAAAGTTGAGGATCAAGGTTACGATTCGGTGTTAACAAGAATGTCACGAGCTCGGATGAGCAGGGGAGAATTTAGATGTTCAGAGTAAGCTGGCATTTTCTTTAGTGTCACCTGAGAACACCATTCTGTGTAAGAGGCTTGGTGTATTGATTTGCGGATTCTTGATTTGCTTTACAGAATTAGAATGGTTGGTGGTATGGATGTGCAAACTTTGCTACCTGGTGCGAAAGGTCGTGGGAGAGTATCCCACAGGAAATCTATATAAGTGTGACATGTTAGTCACTTGATTGTAAAAGATTGGAACCAAGCATGGAGATTATGGTACTATCGTTAATGTGAGTATTTATGCCTGGAAGGTGCTCTATTCCTTTGGTTGTGAATTGTAGGAGTTGTTCCGGATTGAGACGGCTTGATTATTCGCACATAAGTTAAGGTACCGTGTATCTTGTAGTGTTATATGAGCAGAATGGCTCTCGAGATGCAGGTCATTTATCGTGCCTTAGTTGTGCTTGGGTTTGTGGCGTATTGCGCTATCCGTCTCCTCAGAGTTATATTTTTGCACTTGGCGTGCTTGTGGATGATCTTCGGTATTCCGTAGGTATAAGATTTATGGCTTGATGGGTACGTCCTTATTTATTGTTATGTGTGGATCGGGTTGCACGCCGCAACGGTATCATGTTTGGATTGGGTTCCACGCCGCAACGGTATTATGTCTGGATCAGGTTGTACGCTGCAACAGTAAGATGTTGAGTACGGTCTCCTATACTTATTTTGTGTATTTGTTTCTCATTCTCTGACAAAGGTTCATAGCATCGCTTCGGCCATTTTATTCGTTACGTGGACCGGGTAGTTCTTTTTCCAGAGTTAGCTTTTCCTTATGTTTTGCATTCGCGTTTGTAGCTTGTTGATGCTTTGGTGGCATCATATGAGATTCTAGATGGTGTTTGAAGTGGCTTATTGCCCGAGCAGCTTGTACTGGGTGAGACGAGATTATTGGACCTGGGATCAGTGCCATCAAAGTTATGTAGGGTATATTAAAGAGCAAATATCGCTATTCAGTTTAGAATGAGGTAATGGTTCTTGTCAGGAGGAGAGACCCCATATTTCATTATTTTGGCAGGTGGTTACGAGTTTCTACGCATCTCTTTCGTCGTGGCAGTATTGGAGAGTTGGAATAGGGCTTACATGTGTTATGAGGCGTATTGCGGGCATCAGATTCGTGAAATTACGTCTATTGTGGTCGGAGAATGTTATTATAGGTATGCGAATTATGCGGTGCATGGTGTGATTTTAGCAAAAGTGCACGATCATGTTTTGGTACAGTGTGTAGTGAATGATGCGGTGTTCGTATGTTACAATCGGGCCTCGTGGAGAATTCCAGATGTTGGAATTTGGTTCATAGGCTTGTTAGCCAGTGTAATAAGGAGGATCTTCAGTCTGGCTCAAGCTAATGTGCTCAAATGGGTTGTGGTGGCACGGGTAGGTGCACGAAGTGTTAAAAAGTGATTTTGGACAACTCCAGAACAGGTCTTGGCACGTTCTAGGACGAACGTATGTTTAAGTGGGGAAGAATGTAATGACTCGACCAGTCATTTTGAGCTCTAGCATGTCGTTCAGCAGTTTGAGGCCTTGAGAAGCTTCACTTAAGGTATTATGACTTGTACGTGTGGTCGGAATTGAATTTTGGGAATTTCGGAGTTGATTAGGATGGAAATTCTAAATTCGAAAGCTTTAAGTTGGAAGAGTTGACTAAGGTTTGACTTTTGAGTAAACGACCTCAGAATCGGGATTTGAAGGTTCCAATAGGTTTGTATGAAGATTTCGGACTTGGGTGTATGTTCGGGTTGAGTATCGGGTCGCCCGGGAGCATTTCGACGCTTATTATGGAAAGTTGGCATTTTGAATGTTTTAGAATTTGCTAAGTTTAGTTTGAGGTGGACTTTGGTGTTACCGATGTCTGTTTGGGGTTCCGAGCCTTGGAATAGGTTCGTATTATGATTTATGAATTGTGCGTAAAGTTTGGCGTTATTTCGGAATGTTTAAGTATGAATCGGACGCATTCGTCAAAGTTTGAAAGTTTAAAGAAAGATTTCGATCATCTAATCGTAGTTTTGATATTCTTTGGTGTGACTTGAGGCCTCGAGCAGGATTGTGTCATGTATTGGGACTTGTTGGTGTGATTGGACGGGGTCCCGGGGGCCTCGGGTGTGTTTCGGAGGGTCTATGGGTGTGATTTGAGGCCTCAAACTATTTGTCATTTGGAGTTTTGTACAAAATGTTATGACCATTATACTAGAGGCTATCTAGAGGAGTTGGGAAGCTGAGAAAAGTTGTGCTTCGCGATCGCAAAGCATTTTGCACGATTGCGAAGGGCTAATACTTGGGCAGAAGCTATATTTCGGGGGTTTGACTCATTTGCACCTCATTCCTTCCATGGGAGCCGACTTTGGGGCGATTTTGGAGTTCTATTTTCATCATCAAACTTTAGGTAAGTGATTTCTACACCTTGTGAGTTAAATACATGGTTCATTTGTGGATTAAAACGTGAATATTTATGGAAATTGTGAGATTTTAAGAGAAAGACATAGAATTTGGTATTTTTGGATTTTTACCACGAAATTGGATATGGAATTGGGAATAAATCATATATTTGAGTTCGTAGTGTTATGAGTAAAGTTTATCTTTGAATATTTTCGGAATCCGAGCACGTGGGCTCGAGGGTTGAGTTTATTGACTTTTCGAGCAGAGTTGAGAATTGTTATGAATTGATTTATTATGAGTATTAGAGTATATTGTTATTGGTTTGCATATTGTTTGACTAATTTTGGAGCGACATGCATTAGTTTGAGCTGTTAGAGTGGCGTTGGAGCCAGTTATGGAACTTTGGAGCGAGGTAAGTCTCATGTCTAACTCTGTGAGGGGGAAACTACCCTAGGTGATGTATTTGATATGTGCTACCTGTTGCGGGGGGATACTTTAACGACCCGGTCGGTCGTTTTGAGAGTATTAGCCTCGAACCCCTATTTATTGCTCCCGCTATTTCATTTTTGGGTTTTGTGACTTGCCGGGGTGCTTGGTGTCGGATCCGGGAGAGTTTTAGAGTGGAATAGGACACATAGTCCCTAAAAATAGATGTTTAAGTCATAGGAATTGACCGTAGGTTGATTTGTGTGAAGATGACTCCGGAATAGAGTTTTGACGATTCCTATAGCTTCGTAGGGTGATTTTGGTCTTGGGAGCGTGTCCGGATGTTGATTTGGAGGTCCGTAGGTCATTTCGGCATTAACTGGCGAAAGTTGGAAAATTGAATGATTTTTGGAAAGTTTGACCGGGAGTGGACTTTTTGATATCGGGGTTAGATTCCGATTTCAAAAGTTGGAGTAGGTCCGTAATGTCCATTTATGACTTGTGTGCAAAATTTGAGGTCAATCGGACTTGATTTGATAGGTTTCGGCATCGGATGTAGAAGTTTGAAGTTCTAAAGTTTATTAGGCTTGAATCGATGTGCAATTCGTGTTTTTAGCGCTGTATGATGTGATTTAAAGGATCGACTAAGTTCGTATTGTGTTTTAGGACTCATTTGGTAGGTTTGGTTGAGGTCCCGGGGGCCACAGGGTGGTTTCAGATGGTTAACGGATCAAGTTGAAGCTTAAAGAATAACTGAAGTGCACCAGTTCTGGTGTAACCACACCTGCGCAAGTTTGACCGCATGTGCGGGCCCGTAGAAGCGTGAGGACAAGCGCAGAAGCGGAACGGAAGGGGGTGGTCAGTGGTCGCAGATGCGACATGAAGGCCGCGGAAGCGGAGTTGCTTCTACAGAAGGATGATCTTGGAAGCGCTTCCGCAAATGCAGATGGATGTACGTAGGTGCGAGATTGGGAGAGGTAGTCTGGGGGCACAAGTTCGGAGGTATATCCATAGATGCGGATGCGCATCTGTGCATGAGAGACCGCAGATGCAGAAGTGGGCTGGAGGTCCGGGATCGCAGAAGCGATGGAAAATTCGCAGAAGCGGGACCGCAAATACGGTCAAGTGATCCGCAGAAGCGAAAGCACTGGGCAGATTATATTAAATCGAGGGTTTGCCATTTTCTTCATATTTTGAGATATAGAGCTCGGAATGAGGCGAAATTTCGAGGGTTTTTCAGAGGAAATATTTGGGCAAGGATTCTTGACTTGTTTTTGATGAATCTCCACTAAGATATCATTTATTCTTCATTTAATTAAGGATTTGGGTAGAAATATTTGTGAAAAAGGTGGAAAAATCCTTAGGCCAAAATTTTAGGTTTTGATCGAGAATTTTGTATCGGATTTGAGTAATTTATGTATGGGTGAACTCAATATTGAATGGGTGTTTGTATTTTGTGACTTTTACCCAATTCCGAGATGTGTGCCCGAATCGACCTTTTGGGGAGATTATCTAATTTCTTGCTAAAGTCGTAGTTTCATTATTTAAATTAGTTTCTTTTAGTTGTATTTATAATATGTAATTGCTTTTGGCTAGATTTGGTCATTCGAAGTCGGAAAGTCGAGGGAAAGGCATTCTTATCGATTGATTGAGCGAGATTTGAGGTAAGTGACTTGTCTAACCTTGTGTGGGGGAACCTTCCCTTAGATTTTGGTACTGTTATGATATTTGCAACACGTGAAGGCTGTGTACGCGAGGTGACGAGTGCGTACTCGGGGTTAAATGTTGAAAAACAAATCCGATTCTTGTCGAGTAGTATTCTTTTAATTCCTTAACTGAGTTGCTCTAGCATGTGTAGTCATCATGTTTAGCCTAATGTCGCATGCCTACGTGTCTTAACTCTTACTTGCAACCTGTGCAACATACTTAGTTAAATTATCTGTTTCCTTGATCTTGTATTCAGTCTTTAACTGTATGATTCCTTACTGTAAATTCATTGTTCCATAGGTTATGAGTTGTGTATTTACTTTTGGGACTACCTGGCGGTACCTCGGGAGTGCCCACTACTAGAAATCCGCTAAACACCGACCAAAAAAACTGACCAAAGTTGGTCAGTTATGGCCAATTACAGACCAAAATGCGACCATTTATGTGTGGACGATATTTTGATGGTCGGAAAGGTATACCGACCAAAGTTGGTCAAATATTACTGACCAACATTGGTCGGTCAATTAAATTCAAAAAACAAATATTGCAAAAAGAACCGACCAAAGTTGGTCGGTTTCTTAATTATGTAATCAAAAGATTCACCATCTGGGAATCGAACTAGGGTTTGTAGTGTGGCAGGATACTATTCTACCTCTAGACCATTGGTGCATTTTGTTTTAAGACTATTTTTTATTTGATTTATACTCTTTAATTGTATTTTCGAACGAAAATAATCGACCAAAGTTGGTCGGTTTTATTAAAAAATAAAATTACCGACCAAAGTTGGTCGGTTTTTTAAAATGACCGGCCGAATTAACCAACCAATTTTGGTCGTTTGTTTTATATTAATTTTTATTTATTTTAATTGAAAACTAGACCAAAGTTGGTCGGTTTCTTGAAAAATAAATTTTGCGGGACTCAAAAATAATGTTCCGCATTTTTGCGCCAAAGAAAACCGACCAAAGTTGGTCGGTTTCGTAAAACAAAATTAAAAAATAAAATATTTTGAAAATCCGACCAACTTTGGTCGAGTTTTGGCCGGATTGTTGACCGACCAAAGTTGGTCGATCGACCTTGATCAGTTTTTGCCGAATTTCTAGTAGTGGCCCCTGTTGCATATTTACTTTTGGGACTACGAGGCGGTACCTCGGGAGCTCCCCCTGTTGTGTATTTATATTTGGGACTACGAGGCGGTACCTTGGGAGCGCCCCCTGTTGTTTACTTTTATTCTCTGTGTGATACCTTTCTGTAACTTCTCATTATTTAAATTCCCCGTCATTTCATCATTTGTTATATCTTTTGCCTTGCTTCCTTTTTATTCCAGTAGGGCCATGACCTGACTTCATCACTACTCTACCGAGGTTAGGCTTGGTACTTACTGGATACCGTTGTGGTGTACTCATACTACACTTCTGCATATCTTTTTGTACAGATCCAGGTGATGCTTACCAGACATGTACTAGTGAGCTAGACTTTACGTGGAGACTTCAAGGTATATCTGCCAGCGTCCGCAGACCTCGAAGTCCCCCTCTATCCCTATGATGTTTCTTTCTTTATTCTATTAGACTCTGATGTATAGAGACACTTAACATTTTCTCTTTAGAGCTTGTGACTCGTTTCTACCCGGTTCTGGGAGTTGTAAATATTTTGAATTGCAGTTCTTATTTATTTCAGATGTTGAGGTTGAGCTTTATCTTTATATTCAATTATTCCGCAAAATTGTTAGGCTTACCTAGTCTTAGAGACTAGGTGCCGTCACGACTATCCTACAAAGGAAAATTTGGGTCATGACAAGTTGGTATCAGAGCACTAGGTTCATAGGTGTTATGAGTCACAAATGGGTTTAGTAGAGTCTCGCGGATCGGTACAGAGACGTCTATACTTATCTTCGGGAGGATATGGAACTGTTAGGAAAAGCTTCACTTCATTGATTCCTTATCGTGTGGGATTTTGACTTCGGATTATAAATTTCTATCTTTCTATTCTCTCACAGATGTTGAGGACACGTATAGCTAGATCGAATGACCAGACACCCGAACCCCCTGCTAGAGCCGCAAGAGGTCGGGGCCGGGTTTGGGGCCGAAGACATCCACATGGTGCAGCCGGAGCACCCGCATGAGCCGCTACAGAGGAGACACCAGTAGCTCAAGTAGGAGGGTAGGCACCAGAGATGCCTGTTACTATACCAGCCCCCTAGGAGACTCTAGCCCATATTCTGAACATGTTCAGTACCTTGGCTCAAGCAGGATTGATACCACTTGCTCCTGCCACATCTCAGGTCGGGGGAGGAGCACAGACTCCCGTTGCTGGTACCCCAGAGCAGTGAGTCCAGGTCGACTAGGTTCCAGAGGTCGTACCAATGCAACTGGTAGCTCCCGTTCAGCCCGAGGTTAGGGCAGCAGTTTTTGAGGGGGTGCAGCTCTGGCTCAAGAGGTACAAGAAGTACCACCCTCCTACTTTCAGTGGCTTGGCATCAGAGGATGCCCAGGGTTTTCTTGAGGAGTACCACCGGATCCTCCATACTATGGGTGTTGCGGAGTCTAGTGGGGTTTCTTTCACCATGTTCCAGCTTAGAGGAGAGGCTTATCAGTGGTGGAGAGCATATGAGTTGGGTAGTCCGGCCGAGACAACTTTACACACTTGGACTCAGTTTTCAGATATGTGCACAATTTGAGGTCAATCGGACTTGATTTGATTGGTTTCAGCGTCGGATGTAGAAGTTTGAAGTTCTAAAGTTCATTAGGCTTGAATCGATGTGCAATTCGTGTTTTTAGCGTTGTTTGATTTGATTTAAAGGCTCGACTAAGTTTGTATTGTATTTTAGGACTTGTTGATAAGTTTGGTTGAGGTCCCGGGGGCCTCGAAGTGGTTTCGGATGGTTAACGGATCAAGTTGAAGCTTAAAGAATGACTAAAGTGCACTAGTTCTGGTGTAACCGCACGTGCGCAAGTTTGATCGCAGGTGCAGGCCCACATAAGCGAAACTGAAGGGGGCGGTCAGTGGTCGCCGATACAACGTGAAGGCCGCAGAAGCGGAGCCGCTTCTGCAGAAGGATGATCGCAGAAGCGCTTCCGCAGATGCGGATGGATGTGCGCATGTGCGAGATTGGGAGAGGAAGTCTGGGGGCACAGGTGCGGAGGTATATCCGCAGATGCGGAAGTGGGCTGGAGGTCATGGATCGCAGAAATGATGGAAAATTCGCAGAATCTGAACCGCAAATGCGGTCAAGTGATCCACATAAGCGAAAGCACTGGGCAAGTTATATTAAATCGACGGTTTGCCATTTTCTTCATATTTTGAGATATAGAGTTCGGATTGAGGTGAAATTTCAAGTGTTTTTCAGAGAAAACATTTGGATAAGGATTCTTGACTTGTTTTTGATTAATCTCCACTAAGATATCATTTATTCTTCATTTAATCAAAGATTTGGGTTGAAATATTTTTAAAAAAGTGGAAAATCCTTAGGCTGGATTTTGAGGTTTTGATGGAGAATTTTGTATCAGATTTGAGTAATTTTGGTATAGGTGAACTCAATATCGAATGGGAGTTCGTATTTTGTGACTTTTATCTGATTCCAAGACTTGGGCCCGGGTCGACGTTTTGGGGCAATTTTCTAGTTTCTTGCTAAAGTCATAGTTTCATTATTTAAATTAGTTTCTTATAGTTGTATTTATAGTATGTAATTGCTTTTGGCTAGATTTGGGCCGTTCGGAGTTAGAAAGTCGAGCGAAAGATATTCTTATCGATTGATTGAGCGAGATTTGAGGTAAGTGACTTGTCTAACCTTGTTTGGGGGAACCTCCCCTTAGATTTTGGTATTTGTATGATATTTGCAAAACGTGAAGGCCGTGTACGCGAGGTGACGAGTGCGTACTCGTGTTAAATGTTGAAAAAAAATCCGGTTCTTGTTGAGTAGTTTTCTTTTTATTCCTTAATTGAGTTGCTCTAGCCTGTGTAGTCATCATGTTTAGCCTAATGTTGTATGCCTACGTGTCTTAACTCTTACTTTCAACTTGTGCAACATGCTTAGTTGAATTATCTGTTTCCTTGATCTTGTATTCAGTCTTTAACTGTATGATTCCTTGCTGTAAATTCGTTGTTCCATAGGTTATGAGTTGTGTATTTACTTTTGGAACTACGAGGTGGTACCTCAGGAGCTTCCCTATTATGTATTTACTTTTGTGACTTCATGGAGGTACCTCGAGAGCTCCTCCTGTTGTGTATTTACTTTTGGGACTACGAGGCGGTACCTCGGGAGCGCCCCTGTTCCATATTTACTTTTGGGACTACGAGGCGGTACCTCGGGAGATCCCCCTATTTTGTATTTACATTTGGGACAACGAGGTGGTACCTCGGGAGCGCCCCCTGTTGTTTACCTTTATTCGATGTGTGATACCTTTCTGTAACTTTTCATTGTTTAAATTCCCCGTCATTGCATCATTTTGGTATATCTTTTGCCTTTCTTCCTTTTTATTTCAGTAGGGCCCTGACCTGACCTCGTCACTACTCTACCGAGGTTAGGCTTGGCACTTACTGGTTACCGTTGCGGTTTACTCATACTACACTTCTACACATCCTTTTGTGCAGATCCAGGGGCTGCTTACCAGACTAGGTATCAGTGAGGTAGACCATACGTGGAGACTTAAATGTATATCTACCAGCGTCTGCAGACCTCGGAGTCACCCTCTATCCCTATGATATTGCTTTCTTTATTGTATTAGACTCTGATGTATAGAGACACTTTCTCTTTAGAGCTTGTGACTCATTTCTACCGATTTTTGGGAGTTATAAATATTTTGAATCGCAATTATTATTTATTTCAGATGTTGAGGTTGAGTTTTATCTTTCTATTCAGTTATTCCACAAAATTGTTATTAGGCTTACCTAGTCTTAGAGACTAGGTGCCGTCATGACATCGTACGGAGGGAAATTTGGGTCTTGACAGCTACGTGCGCACGAGGTGACAAGAGTCCATACGTAGCTAGATTCATGTTATGTCCGGGTAGACTTAGATTCCCGCCATGCTATAAATGTACTATTTGAGCTGCCTATTGCCTATTAAATTCCTTTATTTTACGTTACAACTTGAGACTAGACTTGCGTAGAGTGATAGACTTGCTATTGCAGAGATTTGATGGGCTTCATGATTAGTCGTGGAATAATTGTACTCCTCTTACGCATTTCTCTCGTGCTATGCGTTTTCCTCAAAAGATTTTCTTTAAAATCTATAACTTGCACGTTTATTCGTGAGTGAGGTCAAGGACCCATTAAAGCTTCTTATTCTAATGGGATCGGGCCGTTCGCCTCGGTAGCATAATAGATACATCTATGGTTCGTGTCGTTCGACCCTCGACAATGCGCACATTATGATGGGATAGGGCCGTTTGCCTCGATAGGATTATGTATCACACACTTAAGGTCGCCTCGGCAATATAATAGATGTATCTATGGTTTGTGTCGTTCGACCCTCGGTAGTGCACATATTATGATGTGATCGGGTCGTACGCTTTGGCATTTCTATAAAATACTCTTATGGAATCGGGCGTAATATTTGACAAAAAGCCAGTGTATCTGTGTGTTTTTTCTGATCTGAATTGTGACAACCTATCTGGTGAGGCCCATTATATATATACTCTGATTGAGGAGGTAACTGCTAATTGAGAGCTCGAGTTTAGTTTTGAGAGGAGGATTGTACCACATATTATACTTGTTTTTCCGTGTATTTACTCTGCCTCGCATCTGTTTACTTCTACTTTATCTATCTTATTGGGACACTAGTAAGTGTCGATGTCGAACCCTCGTCACTACTTCTCTGGGGTTAGGCTAGATGATTACTGGGTACGCGTTGATTTACGTACTCATGCTATACTTGATGCATTTATTGTGCAGGTATATATATGTTTTTGGTGGTCCTCTAGGCCCAGAGGCGCGACATTTGCAGGGACTTTATGGTGAGCTACATTCCATGTTACGACCCGCAGCATACATAGTCTCCATCAGAGTTATTTATATTCTCCTGTCTAACTTGTATTCCATACATGTGTTATATTTTATTATATTTCCTAGTTACAGCTCATGCACTTGTGACACCAGGTTTTGAGTGTTCTTACGGCTTGTTCATTATTGTAGTTTGTGTAAATATTATTATTTACCCTGTAAATTCTATTTTATACTATTTAATTAATGAAAATTATGATTTTAAAGTAATAAAATGAGTAAACAAGTCGATCAATCGTTGTTGGCTTGCCTGACGGCGGTGTTAGGCTCCATCACGACCTATAGTGGATTTTGGGTCGTGACAAGATGCAAATAAACCATGGTAGATCCATCCCAATGCAAATGAACCAAAATGCAAATAAACCAGAGCAGATCCAGCCACATGCAAATGATTGCTAGCAATTGCGCCCACTATGGGTGTATAGACTCCGAAGGGGCCGTTCCAGCCCAAGCACTATAACAAGCCAAATCTTGGCATGAATCAATAATGCTTGCTGCGGCGTGCAATCCGATCCCATAAATATCACTCACAACAGGCCCTCGACCTCACTCAGTCATCCATCTCTCCAGTCTCTCGGGCTCACAACACTCATGCTAAGCAGCCCAAATCAAAGATATGAGATGTGACAATATACAGTAACAGAGACTGAGATATGATATGTAATGATGAATACAACTAAGTACATAACTGTAATTAAGCGAATAACTTATCAGCAAAGAATAACCACTTTGGGTCCCAATAGTACCAGCATATAGCCTAAACATGATTTCTAGCATGAATTACACCTCAAGTGCTCTAACACATGTAGTACAGTAAAAATGTTCAAATAAAATAGCTACACAGTTTCAAGGAATCGACTAAATCACAATTTATACGGTGCACGCCCACACGCCTGTCACCTAGCATGCGCGTCACCTCAATATCAATCACATAGCACTTAATTCTGGGTTTCATACCCTCAACACCAAGTTTAGAAGTGTTACTTACCTCAAATGAGCCAAATCCAATACCAAGCAAGCCAAGCGATGCTCCAAAAATGCCATCCCGCAGGTACCGACTTTCGAACCGCTCGAAACTAGCCAAAAGCAACTCAAATACATTAAATAATTCCAAAGGAAACAAAACCCAATCAATAACGGTCGAATCTCTAATCAAAATCCCAAAATCAACCCAAAAGTCCAACTCAGGCCCGCACCTCGGAACTCGACGAAACTTATAAAATCCGACAACCCATTCCATTACGAGTCCAACCATACTAGTTTCACCCAATTTCGTCTCTGAATCGATGTTCAAAACTCAAAAACTCACTCTATGAACCTTTAGGCTAAAATCCCCAATTTCTCTTTATAATTCAAAATCTAATTACCAAAAATGAAGATAGAGTCATGAAATATAATCAAAAGCAGGTAGAGAGCACTTACCCCAATCCACGTGGTGAAAATCACTCCAAATATCTGTAACGACCCGGCCAATCGTTTCGAGAGTTGTAGCCCCGTTCCCCATTTACTTCTCATTTTGTGCTTTATAGTTGTTATGTGACTTACCGGGGAAGTCGGTTCGGGTCCAGAGAGGTTTTGGAATAAATTGAGACATTTAGTCTCAAGGTTGGAAGCTTAAGTTGAAAAGGTTGATCGGATATTGACTTATGTGTAAATGGCTTCGGAATGGAGTTTTGATGGTTCCGTTGGGTGATTTTGGACTTAGGAGCGTGTCCGAATAGTGATTTGGAGGTCCGTAGTTGAATTAGGCTTGAAATAGAAAAAATTGGAAATTTGAAAGTTTGACCGAGAGTGGACTTTGTGGTTACCGGGCTTGGATTGGAGTTCCAGGAGTTGGAATAGGTCTGTGGTGTCAATCTAGGAGTTGGATTGGGGTTCCAGGATTTGGGGTCAATCAGACATGATTTGATAGGTTTTGGCGTCGTTTGTAGATGTTGGAATTTTCTTAGTTTTCATTAGGCTTGAATTGGGGTGCGATTCGTGTTTTAGGTGTTATTCAATGTGATTTGAGGGCTCGACTAAGTCCGTATCGGGTTTTAGGACCTGTTGGTATGTTTGGTTGAGGTCCTGGGGGCCTCGGGTTGATTTCGGATGGTTAACTGATCGAAAATAAGACTTAGTGCATTGCTGAAGCTGGGAGTTTTCTAGTGTGATCGCACCTGCGAGGGGTTAGCCGCAGGTGCGGCTGGAGTGGCGTAGAAGTGAGGTTGGCTTGAGCTGAGGGATTTGCGCAGTTGTGAAGGTGTCATGCCCCGACCTTGGGGAGCGCGACTGGTGCTCAAACGAGATAACCCGGTCGAGCAAGACTGCTGGATTTCCTTCTACCCAACTCACACATAAACAAAGAGAATATAATCTTCATTAATTAATACCACGAGGGTTCATGAACTACACTAGTTCCATCACCATTAGTTACTTCATTTATAAGTCTCCAAAAATAATACATTTCACAACCATAGTTTTATAATGGAAGCAAGAGATTCAATTACGACATCTTTAGTTTAACTTTCCCACACTAATACACAACCCACACTATGTCTACGGAGCCTCTAATAGATATACAATAGTACAATGATGGTGCCGGCAACAAGGCTCCGGCTATACCTCAAAACATAATACACATGGAACAAAAGATGCATAACCCCGTAATGAAGTGGGGCTCACCAAGTCAACTAAGAAAAAGTGTACCGCTATCACTGGTCAATGCCTCCCGCTGGGGAACCACCTGCTTCCATTAAAGATGCAGTGCCCCCGCCAAAAGGGACGTTAGTACATGTCGAATAGTACTAGTATGAAAACCAAAACATCTATTTAAGGACTTGGAAATACAACATGAATATGATGAATCATGGTAACAATAATAGGGCTTAGATAGCCATACAAGTCAAAACATATGTTATTAAGAGCTTCCAATAACATTCATAAATTTCAAGTCGGGGATCTTCTACAACTATGTTTATACAGAGAGGCCCTACCACCTCACCCCAATGTATGTGGGTGGAGGTGCAATCAAAATACCAGGAACTCTACACAAAGTGGCCCCGCCGCCTCACCCCAATGTATACGGGTGGAGGTGTACTCACAATACCACAACACTACACAAAGCGGCCCCGCTGCCTCACCCCAATGTATACGGGTGGAGGTGTACTCACAATACCACAACACTACACAAAGCGGCCCCGCTGCCTCACCCCAATGTATACGGGTGGAGGTGTACTCACAATACCACAACACTACACAAAGCGGCCCCGCCTTACCCCAATGCATGCGAGTAAAGGTGTACTCACAGTATCACAACACTACACAAAGCGGCCCCGCCACCACACCCCAATGCATGCGGGTGGAGGTGTTTTGACAATACCACAATTTAGGGTCCCAAAACTATAATAGTTTGTACAGAAGAGTTCCCTTTCAAATCAACCATTTAGCACCTTTGGCCTTAGCAGTGTAAGTTCATAAGGTTTCATCATATGAGAAATAAGTGCTTAATCACATTGATTTCATACAATGCCTTCATCTCACAAAAGGTATAACATAATTATGTCATAATAGACAATCTTTAACACATGAGGGTTCGGACATGTTATGCAATTTGAGAATCAATTTACTAGCTTGAACATCCCACATCAATAGCGTTTCAAGTTCGACTACACATGATTGAATGTTACAAGGGTTGAGGAATTCCGATACTAGAAGAAGAGTTTAGCCTTCATACCTCAAAAGAGCTTTTGGTAATGCAACAATAATGTCCTAGCACTCCTAACGATGCCAATCTATAGAGGAGAGAATTACAAGCGCGATTAGAGAAATTCATATGGCAAGGGTTGTTACAACTATGACCCAACCTTTCCCTCAACCAATTCAACAACAAAACCACCCAAGATTATTCAACAACTCTCCCACAATCCCTATTAGCTCATGCATGTGATAAATCTACCCTCATCATCCATAATTAACCCTAAGCCCGAAATTGAAGAATTAGGGAAAGAAATTCTTACCTCTTTGAAGTCCTAGCAAGTCCCTCTTAGTGAAATTCCAAGGCTTGACTTAAGTTGAGTAGTGAAATCCTTACCTCCCCTTTTCTCTCTCTAGAATAGCTCTCCCCTCTCTCTAAAATATGAGATAATCCCTCAAAAATGACCCCTAGGTCTAAATAAACGAAATGGAGGTCGGGTAAAAAAATTAGAAAAATGGAGCCCCGACGTATGCGACCGCATAATGCTTCTGCGGTCTGCACAATGGACCGCACAATTGCCCTCTGGAACTGGACACTTCTGACCCACTCTGCGACTATTATGCGGTCCGCAAACCAATTCTGCGGTCGTATAAAGCGCCGCAGAACTGCTTCCGAAATTTCTCATGTTAATTCTGTGATGAGATCTGCGGTCCGTATAATGGTTTTGCGGTCGCATCTTTGACTGCAAAATATCATCCAAACTTGCCCAATTTTCTGCTTCACTTTGCGGCCATTCTGTGGCCGCATAGTGGGCCGCAGAAATGTCCTTTTTCTGCCAAAAATGTTCCTTTACTCCCCAGCGCACCGTTCAACCCAAAAAGTCCGTACCTCTATAATTGACAACACCTAAGCCTAGTTCAGCACAACGAAACCCCGGGTTCTAGGTGAAAGTTTTTGGGGCCTTACAGAAGAATTTGTCCGCACTTGCGAGGTCGCAGATTCGGAGAGGCATCGCAGGTATGCGTATGAGAGAGGAAACCTGGAGGCGCAGGTACGGATGCGCATCTGCGCATGAAAGACCGCAGAAGCGGAGGTGGGCTAGGGATCCAGGTTTGCAGAAGCGAAGGAAAATCTGCAGATGCGGTCAAGTGGAGCACAGATGTGAAACCCCTGGACAGAACCTTAAATTCAAGGGGTTTCTTTTTGAACATTTCAAGCTCGGGATTAGGCAATATTTGAGAGGAATTTTGAGGGGTTCCTTGAGGTAAATCACTTATGTTCAATTTTAATCAATAATCTTGTTTCCTTATTAAATTTCCCACCTAGTTTGTGTGTATTTAAGGTGGAATTTGGGAATTTGAGGCTAGGGATTTGGACAGTTTGATTTGGGTTTTTGGGTGGCGATTTGGTGTCGGATTTTGGTAAATTTGGTATTGTTGGACTCGTGGTTGGATGGGATTTATGGTTTTATGACTTTTATCAGATTTTGAGACGTGGGTCCGGGGGCCGGCTTTTGGGTCGCCTTTTGACTTTTGATTAATAACTTAGTATTTTCTTATGGAATTGATTCCTTTAGCCCATGTTGATTGTATCGAAATGTTTGTGGCTAGGTTCGAGGCATTTGAAGGCCGGTTCATGAGGTAAGGGTGTGTTGGAGTAGGGATTTGCACGGCTTAAGGTAAGTAACAGTTCTAAATTTGGTTCTCGAGGGTATGAACCCTGTATTATATGTCATGTGATTTGCTTTTGAGGTGACGCACATGCTAGGTGACAGGCATGTGGGCGTGCACCGTAGGAATGGTGACTTAATCAATTCCTAGGAATTGTGTAGTTGAATAATTTGTTGTTATCCGTATATTCTCAGTGTGTTATAGAAATTGAACTGCAAACCATGTTAGAAATCATGTTTAGACTATGTGTTAGCACTGTAGGGACCCACAGAGGTCGTGTACATGTTGAATTATCTGCTAAATTGTTGTTTTATACTCAGTCACGGTTTTACTTGCATATTACATCTCGGTCTCTATTGTTCATTGTTGATACATTATATCATTGTTGTTTGGGCTGATTATCATGGTTACTGAGAGCCCGAGAGACTGGAGAGGTTAATGACTGAGTGAGGCTGAGGGCCTGATGGTGAGGATATTTATGGGATCGGGCTGCACGCCGCAGTATGTTTTATTGATTTATGCCATGATTGGCTTGTTATAGCGCTTGGGCTGAAGGAGCCCCTCCGGAGTCTGTACATAGCCCCAGTGAGAGCAGGTACCTACTGAGCAGGAGTGCCGAGCGACAGAGAGAAATGAGAAAATGTGAGGAAACGAGTGACTGTGAGGTTGGAGTGAATGGGAGGATTGAGTGACTGTTTCTATGAGATTATACACTTGATTTCATTACTGTTGCACTTCGGCTGGCATATATCACTGTCATGTAATTTCTGAGAGATATTATATCCTGTTTCAATTGAACTTGACATGAATTAATTGTTTTGGCCTTAATTGTCGAACTTGAAAGCATGCCTACCTTCTTATGTTGAAATTTCTATAATTTAGCTATATCTGTGAAGCTCGTCACTACTTTCAGTCCATTATTTAGTCTTGTTACTTACTGAGTTGGTTGTATTCACGCTACACCCTGCACTTCGTGTGCAGATCCAGGTGCTTCTGGTCACGGTGGGTGTTGATTTCCTTGCGCAACTTGATCGTTGGAGATTCCAAGGTAGCTGTCTGGCGTTCGCACACCTTGTCTCTCCTTCCCTATATTTCCGTTTTATATATTTAGATTTAGTCTTTCATAGACATTACTTCTAGACTAGTGTTGTATAGACGCTCATGTACTCAGTGACACCCCGATGTTGGGAATTTCCATATTGGGTTTTGACTTTCTATCTAGTTTTTGAGAGTTTTGATGATTTAAATCTATGTTATTCTTATTTCTCATTTAAAAGTGTTGGAAGTATTTTGATGTGTCGGCTTGCCTAGTACCACGTTAGGCGCCATCACGACAGGCTAAGTTTTGGGTCGTGACAAAATTGCCTCCATCCGAGCCCCAAATCTCAAAATATGATAATAGAACCAAAACCTCGATTTTATAGCTCCTGCCCAGAAATTCCGCATATGCGGTCACACTGTCGCATCTGTGACCCCTGCTTCTGCGATGAAATGCTTCGCTTCTGCGAAAGCAGCTTGGCCCAGCACCCCTCACACCTGTGGTAGCAAGGCTCCGCTTCTGCGAAAACCTTTGCGTCTGCGCTCCAATTTGTTGCACATGCGCACTCGCATCTGCGCCAAATTTCTCCGCTTCTGTGATCTTCCTCACCCAGTCTCTTCTCGCTTCTATGATGGACAGCCCGCATCTGCAAAGTCACTTCTGCGACCAAGACTCTGCTGATGCGGCACACCAGTACCAGCAAATCTTCAATAATGCAATAAGATAAAAAATGATCCGAACCACGTCCGAAACTTACCTGATCCCCTCGAGACCCCGTATAAATATACCAAAAAGTCCCATGACATAACACAGACCTACTCGAGGCCTCAAATCACAAATAACAACATCAAAATGACAAATCACTCCTCAAATCAAACCTAAATGAACTTTGAACTTTCAACTTCCAAAACTCGCGTCGAAACATAACAAATCAACTTGGAATGAACTCAAAATTTGCACACAAGTCCCAAATAACATAACGAAGCTATTCCAATTTACGGAATCACAATACGAACCGGATTGCATCAAAGTCAACTCCCGGTGAAACTTATGAACTTTCCAAACCTTCAAATTTTCAACTTTCGCCAAGTAGCGCCGAATCCTTCTAGAAATATCCAAATGCACATCCGGGCATACGCCCAAGTCCAAAATCACCATCCGAACCTAACAGAGTCATCAAAACTTCGTTCCGGGGTCAAATTCACAAAAGTCCAACTTGGTCAACTTTTCCAACTTAAAGCTTTAACAATGAAATTCATTCTTCCAAATCGATTTCGAATAAAACGAAAACAAAAACCGATAATTCACACAGGTCATAATACATCATACGGAGCTACTCATACCGTCAACTATCGAGCAAAGTGCAAAAGCTCAAAACGACCGATCGGGTCGTTGCATCTTCCCCCAATTAAACATACGTTCTTCCTCGAATGTGCCAAGAGTCATTCCAAAGACATCAAATTGCCGTGTAACCTTACCATGCACATACCCGGGGGTGATCCCATGTCACCCTATTTCATATAGGCCCGACAACACAACATAGTTGAAGATCATTACTTCAACCTTAGCCCGTAAACCACAGAATCTGATTTCCAACATCCGAAATTTCCTATAAGATCTGAATCTCGCATCTACACATTGTATAAGTCTGATCCGGATACATCAAGTCATAACCATCACCCAATACAAAATCACATGATATACCACATAACGTAAATACTCATAGCAATAAGTTTTGATCATAGTAGATGCTCAAAATAAACCCGTTACTGGTAGTAAACCTCATATCAAACAAAACCTCGGTCTAAAACCTTCGTACACTATCGATGATGAAATAAACAAATCCGATAGCACCCATTCTAGGTCCAATGACCTTATTTTATCAAGCCCATTCATCCTATTGACATGCCACACCAATGCTACCTAGAATCACAACCCATGCAATCCGTGCACCAATAAGCAACAACTCCAATGTACCCAAAATGAAAAATGACTCAAATGAGAGAACCGCTCTGCAACTCAATAAGTACCACCACAAGCGCAATGCTATGAACCCATCACACAAGGTAGAACCAAGACTCACGAATCTAACACAAAGGATCATATCCCAACATTACTTCGCTACAATGCGTGACCACATCCAAACACTGGTCCGTATGAAATACCTCAAGCCGCCATGGTCAAACTCAACAACTACATGCAATTCGACATCAAATAAATGAAGTGTATGACCATAACCACGGAGAAGCATCTAGAACAATATACCACAGTCTGGAGAGAATATATCCAAGGCGCAATCAACCATTCAATACCCTAATATCCATCTTGCTCAAATTTCGCTATAAGACCCAAATAGGACCGCACCATGTGTGTCGATAACCAACGGATCCTAACCCCTCGTAGCATGGAAGGGTAACACATAAAACATATCATATACGAGAAAAATCAATTCTAACCGAATCGCACATCCATTGACAATAGTAGTACGGAGTCAACAAATCCGACCCGATGTAGAATACACATCCACAAATAGATAAATAACCCTCTGAAAGTCCACGATGACCTAATCATAACACATACCATCATCTGGATAGCTTTGGCCACATTTCACAGTCCACAACCATGAAACAATCTGCTCTTGAGAACTCTCAGCCTCCGAATCCCTAGAACACACGAATCACCAAATCTGATCCCAACTCCACTGCCCGAATGCCTAACACATCTCTCATACACGATCATCTCACGAGGAATACTTCTATGATTCTTCCGTGCCATATAGAAAAAATCTAAATATCAATAATAGATCAACCAGGCAAGTATCGCAATACCAATGAATCATCCGTAAGCCAAAACACAGTGCGCCTTCTGAAATGTACTCTTCTCAGGCAATACCGAATAGTAATATAGTTCACCTAGTCATATAAAACTGTCCATGTTGCCTAAGAATTCATGATCGTCCTTTCAAAACTGAATGGTGACCTTGCACACGCAAATCTCAATCCCACACAACACACTGCATCATTCATGCCATCATATGAAAAGTAAGAGGATCTCATAATCAACTTCGAGTCACCAGTAGAACAAATACCCGTTCAATCAAAAACCTTCTATTTGATCCCATCTAGGAGAAAATCACAATACGCAACATGCTCCTCACGCCGATAGGAAATATCCATCTAAAACTGTGGTAGAAACCTTCGAGAACTCTTCGAAACCCATTAACACGTAACCAAGCCATCATAACTGATATCATAACTGAACCTCTATAACTCAACCAAGCCACGCATGTCACCAAACACTAGAGTATTGCCACCAATCACATGTAAGACTCACCACATCGTAAGAACCAAAAGAACCTATCATATCCATTACCGTGTTGATTCAACCTACTACCAGGTTGTCCTATTTCTTCGAGTTGCTTTTGAATTGCCTTCAAGTTGATACTTCTCCTCGCCATAATGCCATGATCCTCAACCCAAAACTCACCACACGAGATCCTAAAATAAAACCACACGCCCTAAATTCCATAAGCCGATGTATTCCCTCTTAAGAACCCCAAAAGTACCACAACCGAGATACCTTCTCTAAAGAGACCTTCTGTGAATCTAAAGTTGTTCCCTTCACCTTCCTGATACCGAAATGTAAAATCCATAATGACATAGAAATACCATGTGTCCCGACACCATCCGATGCAAATCTCGGAGTCTAGCCATATACAAATCCGAACAATTCTCAATTGCTATATATAATTCTTGAATCCATTAGATCCTTCTCGAAAGTCATCCATTCTGCTCAAACCTCAATTGCGTCGCCCAAACGGGCCAAACGCCCTATGCCCCATTAGCTCAACAACACCCAAAGAAGTAATCCACACCTTAAAGCATTCGAGAAAATTCCTACTCCATGCACACTACATCCTTCACGAATAACATCTCAATTATCCTATGATTCCCATATACCCATAAAGTGTGACATAACCCATATCCAGAAATGTTCTTGCTAAAGTCATCCTCAAAACCAGCCTCTATAAGTCATAAGTGATTCACAGTATACCTCAAACTGAAACCGACATAACACATAACCATGCAATCGAAGCGTCGATAGTAGACTACCCCGCTTGGCTCAAAGCCATAGATCAAAACACTTAATAACTCACAATGCCCATACTCTATTACTGCCATAAATATCGTACCAAAGTTCAACTCAATCCTTCATAATATCCTATAACGCAAACCATCTAATACCTCATATCATCTGCAAATCTCGCATCCATCCTCGTGACGATCAGGTCAACTATTACGACCGATCCAAACTCAAATTGCACGACTATAACCCATTGGTAGAAAAGAAAGCCCACACACAACGTCATAAGGATCACACATCTGTAGATTACCCTGCAGGTTATAACCCACCTACTTAGCCTCAAACTGACATCTCTCTATACCCTTTCACAGTCACGACTACTACGCAATCACTTAATCTTCCTGAGTCTGAACTTACAATAAGGTATGAAAAAACAATCCACTCCATTCCACAATTATACTTCATGAAAGATCTTTCAACACACTCATCACTCGAGACTATACGTCATATCAAGACAACAATCTAGCACCCAATGGTCTTTTTTGCATCTCAAGCAACTATTCTCGTCAAAATCAAACTGTCTGAACACATTCCGCAGTCACATCATACTTCATCACATAGCTATCCAACCACTCATCGAGCCACAAATTTTATCATAGGGATACCACCAGACATATAAGTCTGAAAGCACATGTTCACGCCACCAAAATCATCGTGCTCAAACTACAGTCAAAACCCAGCCTCAAGTCCTCTAGACTAGCCTATCATCAGCATACCGAAATCACATCTCGCACCTTATCCATGGAATCACAAGTCGTCAATGCACAACTGATACTGAGTGCTCACAAACGCATACGAATGCGTGGAGGGAATTCAAAGAGTTATGTCTCAAGATGAATCAATTCTGCATGATAAGGAAAGAAAGATGGGAAATTATCCTAAATGCCATGTAGCCCCTCGAAGATAGGTATGGACGTCATCATACCGATCCGCAAAAACTACTAGGCACTTGCTCATGACTTGTAGAAACTATGAACCTAGAGCTTTGATACCAACTTGTCACGACCCAAAATCTAAACCGTCGTGATGGCACCTAACCCAACCTGGTAGGTAAACCGTCATCGATTCTTTGTTGTGATGTTCCCGTGAGTATTTTGAGGCTTTGGATAAGTTTAGATGATGTATTTTTACTTGTTGGTATGATTGGATGGGGTCCTGAAGGGGTCGAGTGTGTTTCGAATCATTTGGTTGAGAAACTAGTTATGTTAAAGATTTGAAGTTTGACCATGGTCAATATCGGGTCAAGATGACCTCTTTTGGTATTTTGAGTGCGCGAGCAGGTTTGTAGCGTATTTTATGATTGAAATACATATATATTTTGTGTTCGGGAGATTCCGAATGAGTTTTGGGTGCTAAAACGAAAATTTTCATATTGCTGATTTTATTTTTCTGGTGTAAATAATTACGAAAATGCCATTCAAAAATTTCAAATTTCTTTTAAAACTTCAAAATATCATATCTCCCTCATTTTAACGCCAATTTGGGTGATTCAAGAGGCTATCTTGGGTATAATCTCATAAGGATCGTGTTAGGCTTATCAAACATGAGTTTTAGGATAATATATGGTAGCGTATTTTATGATTGAAATACATATATGTTTTGTGTCCGGGAGGTTCCGAATGAGTTTTGGGTGTTAAAACGAAAATTTTTATATTGCTGGTTTTTTTCTGGTGTAATTAATAATGAAAATACCATTAAAATTTTTAGATTTCTTTTAAAACTTTAAAACATCATATCTCCCTCATTTTAAGGCCAACTTGGGGGATTCAAGAGACTATCTTGGGTGTAATCGCATAAGGATCGTGTTGGGCTTATCAAACCTGAGTTTCGGAATCTACCCTTGGATACAGGTTTTGACCGGATAGGCCCAGGGTTGACGTTTGTTGATTTTTTGAAAAAGAAAATATAAAAATCATAGCTTTATTTATTGTAATTGGTTTCTCTTGCATTGTTTGATGTTATTAAGTCATTTTTGGTTAGATTTGAGCCGTGTGAAAGTGAATTTTAGGGGAAAAGCTATTTCTGAGGGTTGAGTTGGCCTAGTTGAGGTAAGTATCTTGCCTAACTTTATGTGGGGGAAACTACCCCTTAGGATTTGGGTTGATTGTGCTATTTGTGTTTTGTGAAAGCCATGTACGCAAGGTGATGAGTGGATATACGGGTTATATGTGGTATTTGACCGGTTTAGTATCTAGACTCTTTCGATGCCTTTAATTGAATTATCATAACATGTTATATCTTTTATTGTTAATCTACTCTTACATGCTCTATTTGACATTGTTAGCACTTGTTCTACCTCTTACTTGTTATTTTACTCTTATATTGCCTTCCTTATTGTCTTGTTACCTCTTAATTATTGAATCACTTTTAATTGAAGTTTCTATTTCGTGGAATATCATCTTGTTGAGTTATTGGTGTTGAAGTTGTAATAGTCGTTATCACATTAAGTCAAAGTTGTTAATTGTTGAGATATATTTCCTTGTTGAGCATTCTCATTCATTTTATTATTGTTGAAATTCTTGTACATATTGTGGTTGAGCCATGGGCTATTTGTTGTGAAAACATTGGTGTTGTTGACTTTGTGGCAAATTGTGGCATATCGGCACCTGTGGTGCAAGTTGTGATTGTGTTGTAATATTGATACGCATGTGGTGGTATAAGGCTAAGGGTTGATATGCATGCGGTGGTATAAGGTGTGCTTGATACGCGAGTTGCTAGTAGGGGAACTACTTGAAGCCACGCGGTGAGATAAGGTGGGCTAAAACGCGTGTAGCTATTTCGGGAAAAATAATTTTCAAAACTAAATGTAAGGCTCACTCGGTGATATAAGGAAAGATTGTGATTAAAATTGTGAAATGTGAATATGAGACGGTACCTCGGTTGTACTTTCATTGTACATTCCATGTTGGAACAACTTGTGGAATTGAACGGTCATTGTTCTTCCTTCAATCATTCATATGCATTTTGATTATGTTTGGTTATTCGTTGTTATCTTGGTGTTGAATGATTGTGGTTTCTTGTGTGAGTCATGCATTCTACGCGATTTGTTGTGTTGCTTTACCATGCCAATCTGTGCCTCCGTTAAAACTTGGTGAATTGATTGTCAAAGTGAATTTAATTGCGCGGAGTCACTATATCATATTATGTTGAGTTGTTGGTAACATAATGGTTTATATATAAAAGAAATATTAACATGATTTATTCTATGTGCCTCTTAAGATAGAACTCGTTATCTCACTCGGTGCCTTATTATTCTAAATGGTTATCGCACTTTTACTATAATTGGGTTCTCAAATTATACACATCACCTTGTTACATGTTTACCTTACTTAAAATTGTTATCATATTTTTCTTTAACAAATTCTATATTTAATTCGTTAATTTAACTGATGTTTTGCTTTGTTTAAAAACAATACTTTTACTCAATTTTATTGATTTCTAAACTAAACCCATTCGAGACTTTGTTTCATATAAATTGTATTTTACTTTACTTCATTTCTATAATAAACTCATTATTTCATTTGACACCTTACTTTATTCAAGATTTTTATTATGTTTTATGGTGTTTAAATATATCTCTCGTTCATCAAAATTGATATTTGTCACGGTTGCAAAGTACATGGTAGCATGTGGGCTTTGCCGTGCGAAGGTGATTGTTATTGTGGGCACGAGGTATCATATGTGTAATATTTGAAAATTATGGTCCATGACTTGTGGTATATGAGATGTGGTGCCTCGGGTTAATTCTTGTTGTAAGTCGATGTATTGGGAGCAATTTGATTCTTTGAGTTGTTATCCGTTTTTCCTTATTTGAGTTTATTTACATCTCATCGGTGCCTTAATTATGTTGTTTCTTTATTACTCGTTTACTACTTGCTGCCATTTGTGTTTCTATTACTTCATTGTTTGTTGTAAATCAATAATATTTCCATCGTTGGTCTTACATTGATGTTCTTTCCATTGTTAGCTTATGTATATCTTGAACATATTTTTATTTCTAGTAGGTATCTTGACCTGGCCTCGTCACTACTCTATCGAGGTTAGGCTTGATACTTATTGGGTACCGTTGTGGTGTACTCATGCTACACTTCTGAATATTTTTTCTGCAGATCCAGGTATTCTAATCGTGTTGTTGAAAGTTTCGTCTGTGTGGCAGGAGACTTCAAGGTATACTTGCTTGAAGTTCGCAGGCCTCGTAGTCACTATCTTACTTCATTATGCTACTGTTAAATTATAATTCAAAATAATATTGTGTTTAAAAATTCTAGTATATTTTAGTAGTGCTTATGACTCCATACTACCGATTTTGGGAAATGTATAACTATTAGCCGCATGAGGCTTTGTATGTCATTTAATGATTTATGATCGATGATTAAATAGTTTAATTCTGTTATAAAATCAGCATGTGTTAGGCTTACCTAGTCTTAGAGACTAGGTGCCATCACGACATCCTAAGGTGGGAAATTGGGGTCATGACAGAAACATATAAAGCACTAAGAAATGCGTTTTAAAATGCTACTTTTTCGGTTCAGTGCACTCACGAGCAAAATACCCGGGAACTTGGCAATTGTAGCACTTCATCTTGCTCCTGTCTTTCTTGTAGATCCGTTTTCCTTACTTGGAATTTAGCTTGTTTGTTTTCTTGGAGGATCCATCTCCGGTCTCCTTACCCTTTCTATCATTTTTCCAGTTTCTCTTGTGATTGAAGCTTGATTTCTTTGTACCACTTTATTCTGCCACAAAGGCACTAGGTACAGCTTTAGAAGTACCATACCGCTCGTATTCAAGCTCTACATGACGGGCAACATCATCAAAAGTTTTGATGTTGTCATTGTGGGACAAGTTAATTTAACGACCCGGCCACTCGTTTTGAGAGTATTAGTCCTGATCCTCTAATTATTGCTCCCTCTATTTCATTTTATGGTTATGTGACTTGCCGGGGCACTTAGTGTCGGGTTCGAGAGAGTTTCAGGGTGGAATGAGATACATAGTCCCTAAATTAGAAGTTAAAGTCGTAGGAGTTGACTGTAGTTTGACTTGTGTGAAGACGACTCTGGAATGGAGTTTTGACGGTTGCAATAGATTTGTATGGTGATTTTGGTCTTAGGAGCATTTTCGGACATTGATTTAGAGGTATGTAGGCCGTTGCAGTGTGTTTTAGCTAACGTTAGGTATAATATTGGGAAATCTGACCGGGAGTGGACTTTTTGACATCGGGGTCGGATCCCGATACCGGAAGTTGAAATAGGTCTGTAATGTCAATTACCACTTGTGTGTAGAATTTGGTGTTAATCGGAATTATTTTGGTATGAATCGGCATCGGTTTCGAAATTTGGAAGTTCATAAGTTCATTAGGCTTGAATTGGGGTGCGATTTGTGTTTTTGATATTGTTTGATGTGGTTTGTGACCTCGAGTCGGTCCGTTATGTGTTTTAAAACTTGTTGGTATATTCGAACGGGGTCCAGGGTGTGATTCAGATCGATATCGGAACAAAATTAGGACTTATGCAAATGTTGAAGCTCCCAGTTCTAGTTTCATCGCACCTACGGAGGGTTTGGCCGCAGGTGCGGATTCGCATAAGACAGATTTGAATTGCAGAGGCGAAGCTGGCCTTGCCCAGCTGAGGTCGCAGAAGTGAGAAAATTTCTGTTGAAGTGGCTTCGCTTATGCGATGGCTAGTGCGCAGAAGCGCCAGCGGTCACAGGTGCGACATTTCATCCACTGAAGCGCAAGTGCATGTGCGCTAGGGTGTCCGCAGAAGCGAGATTTCTGGGCATGAGTGAGGGCCGAACTGCAATGATATTTCTACAGGTGCGCAGCCGATGATGCGAGAGTAAGGTCGTAGGTGCGACGTAACTGGGCAGAAAAGGGAAAACATCGAGGGTTTGATTTCAATTTTATTTTGGGACTTTGAGAGCTCGGATTGAGGCGAGATTTTGAGGGATTTTCATAGGAAGTGTTGGGGTAAGGATCCTTGACTCGTTTTTGATTAATTCTTATGACTGGGGTAAGGATCCTTCTCGGTAAGAAACAACAACAACAACAATAACAATACAACAAATAGAGGTAAACAACAGTGGCGCCCCCGAGGTACCGCCTCATAGTCCCGAAAGTAAATATCTCACAACGGCACGGCAGAAACCTCGTGCAAACAATGATAACCGCACGGTAGAAACCTCGTGCCACAATAACACTCTGTACGGCAGAAACCTCGTGCCACAATAACACTTCACAGGGTAGAAACCTCGTGCCACAACCAATTAGTAATCGCAACAAAAGTCAAGAAAACAACACATAACAAATGGAACAATGAAATTACAGCAAGGAATCCTACAATTAAAGAATGAATACGAAATCAAAGGAAGCATGTAATTTGACAAAGCAGGTTGCACAAATTGCAAGTAAGAGATAAGACACGTAAACATGCGACATTAGGCTAAACATGATGACTACACATGCTAAAGTAACTCAATTAAGAAAATAAAATGAACTATTTAGCAAAAACCGGATTTTCAACATTTAGCCCGAATACGCATTCGTCACCTCGCGTACACGGCCTTCACGTGTTACAATTACCATAACAGTACCAAATCCTAAGGGGAATTTCCCCCACACAAGGTTAGACATGTCACTTACCTTAAACCTCGCTCAATCAATCAAAAAGAAGGCCTTTCCCTCAATTTTCCAACTCTGATAGGCTCGAATCTAGCCAAAACTATTACATACTATAAATATAACTATAAGAAACAAATTTAAATAATAAAACTGTGACTTTAGCAAAGAATTGAAAAAACGCTCCAAAAATTTGACCCGAGCCCACGTCGGAACCTGACCAAAATTATAAAATACGGACACTCATTCGATATCGAGTCCAACCATACAAGAATTATCCAAATCCGACCTCATTTGGCCTTTCAAAACGCAAGAATTTGGTCTAAGAACCTTACACCTTTTTATCCAAATTTTTCAACCCAAAACCTTAATTAAATAGAGGGGTCGAAGATACATTAGTGGGAATTAATCAAAAACAAGTCAAGAATCCTTACCAAATGTTTCCTCTTAAAATCCCTCAAAATCTCGCCTCAATCCGAGCTCCCAAAGTCCCAAAGTGAAATATGAATCAAAACCCTCGAAAATTCCCCTTTTCTGCCAGTGAATTCGCATCTGTGAACCCACAGCCGCATATGCGGACCCATTAGAGATTCTGCGCAAGCGCTTCTGCGGACACTTTCCGCTTCTGCGATCCAAGGCCTCCCTCGCCATATCAGCTTTTGCGATGCATTTCATGCATCGACGTGTCCGCTTCTGTGGCACATGGACCGCACTTGTGGTCCCAGTTTGACATGAATTAACTCGCTTCTGCTACTTGAGGGCCACTCTTGTTGCGCTGCACGTGCAACCCAAAATGCCCAGGTGTGATTGCACCAGAAGCAGCAGTGCTTCAGCAAATTTCACAAGTCTCAAACTATTCCGGTTTCAATCTGAATCACACCTGGGGTCCACCAGGGCCCCGTCCGAATATACCAACAAGTTCTAAAACAACATATGAACTTAGTTGAGCTTTCAAATCACATCAAACAACGCTAAAAATACGAATTGCACATCGGTTCAAGCCTAATGAACTTTAGAACTTCTAACTTCTACATTCGACGTTGAAACCTATCAAATCAAGTATGATTGACCTCAAATTTTGCACACAAGTCATAATTGACATTACGGACCTGTTCCAACTTTCGTAATCGAAATCCGACCCGATATCAAAAAGTCCACTCCCGGTCAAACCTTTCAAAAATCTTCCAACTTTCCAACTTTCGCCGATTAACGTCGAAATGACCTACAGACCTCCAAATCAATATCCGGACAGGCTCCTAAGACCAAAATCACCCTACGGAGCTATTGGAACGGTCAAAACTCTATTCTGAAGTGGTCTTCGCACAAATAAAAATATGGTTGACTCCTATGACTTAAATTCTAATTTATGGACTATGTATCCCATTCCACTCTGAAACTCTCCCGAATCCGACACCAAGCAACCCGAAAAGTTACAAAACCAGAAAATAAAATAGCTGGAGCAATAAACAGGGGGTCGGGGATAGCACTCTCAAAATGACTAGCCAGGTTGTTATATCCTCCCCCTCTTAAAACAAACGTTCATCCTCGAACGAGTATAGAGACATACCTGAAGTCATGAAAAGATGAGGATAACACATGAGAAGGATCACCATGATACTTTCGGAGCATGGAAACATGGAACACTGGATGAACTGTAGAGAGACTAGGTGGTAGTACAAGTCTGCAAGCCACCTCTCCAACTCTCTCAAGAATCTCAAAAGGCCCAATATACCTAGGGCTCAACTTTCCCTTCCTCTCAAACCTCATAACTCCCTTCATAGGCAAAACCCGGAGCAAGATCCGCTCCCTAACCATGAATGCAACGTCGCACATTCCGATATGCATAGCTCTTCTATCTGGATTGGGATGTACGAAGTCGATCCTGAATCAGTTTAACCTTTTCCAAAGTATCCTGAACCAAATCTGTACCTAATAGCCTAGCCTCACCCGGCTCAAACAAACCCACCAGAGACCGGCACCGCCTATCATACAAAGCCTCATACGGTGCCATCTGAATGCTTAACTGATAATTGTTGTTGTAGCAAAACTCTGCAAGTGGAAAGAACTGATCCCAAGCACCCCCAAAATCCATCACACACGCACGAAGCATATCCTCCAATATCTGAATAGTGCGCTCGGATTGTCCGTCCGTCTGAGGGTGAAATATTGCAATCAACTCCACCCGAGTACCCAACTCATGTTGTACGACTCTCTAGAACTGCGATGTACACTGTGTACCCCGATCAAAGATGATAGATACCGGTACGCCATAAAGCCTGACAATCCCGCCAATGTAAACCTGAGTCAGCTGCTCTGAAGAGTAAGTAGTAACCACAGGGATGAAATGAGCTGACTTGGTCAATCTATCCACAATCACCTAAACTACATCGAACTTCCTCTAAGTCTGTGGGAGCCCAACAACAGAATCCATAGTGATCCGCTCCCATTTCCACTCTGGAATCTCTAACTTCTGAAGCAATCTATCTGACCGATGATGCTCATACTTCACCTGCTAACAATTTAGGCACCAAGCTACATACTCCACTATGTCCTTCTTCATCCGCCTCTACTAATAATGTTGCCTCAAATTCTGATACATATTCGCGGCACCTGGGTGAATGGAGTACCGCGAACTGTGAGCCTCCTGGAGAATCAACTCTCGCAACCCATCTACATAGGGCACATATAGCCTGCCCTGCATCTGTAATACACCGTCATCTCCAATAGTGACTTCCTTGGCATCACCGTGCTAAACTGAGTCCTTAAGGACAAGCAGATGGGGGTCATCATGCTGACGCTCTCTGATACGATCATAAAGAGAAGACTGAGAAACCACACAAGCCAAAACTCGGCTCGGCTCGGAAATATTGAATCTAAAAAACTGGTTGGCCAAGGCCTGAACATCCAAGGTTAAAGGCCTCTCTGCTACTGGCAGATATGCTAAACAGCCGAAACTTTCTGCCTTGCGACTCAAGGCATCGGCCACCACATTGGCCTTCCCGGGATGATAGAGAATGGTGATGTTATAATCCTTAAGTAACTCCAACCATCTTCACTGCCGCAAGTTAAGATCCTTCTGTTTAAACAGATGTTGTAGACTTTAATTATCGGTGTAGACCTCACAAGGGACACCATACAGATAGTTCTGCCAGATCTTCAAGGCATGAACAATAGCTGCTAACTCAAGGTCATGGGCAGGATAGTTCTTCCCATGCACCTTCAGTTGTCTAGATGCGTAAGCAATCACCCTACCGTCTTACATCAAATAGGTCATCAATACATGGTAATGGATATATGTTCTTCACTGTAACCTTGTTCAACTGGCGATAATCAATACACATTCGCATAGAACTATCCTTCTTCTTTATAAACAAGACAGGAGCACCCCAAGGCGACACAATGGACTGAATGAATTCCTTATCAAGCAACTCTTGCAACTATTCCTTTAACTCTTTCAACTCTGCTGGGGCCATGCAATAGGTAGAATAGAAATGGGTTGAGTGCCCGGTAACAAATCAATACCAAAGTCGATATCTCTGTCGGGCAGCATTCCCGGAAGATCCGCCAAAAATACGTCTGGATAATCCCTCACTACCGGGACTGACTCGACAGTAGGAGTATCGGCACTAACATCCCTCACATATGCCAGATACACATCACACCCCTTCTCAACCATCCGCCGAGCCTTTAGAAATGAGATGACCCTACTATGAACATAATCTAAAGTACATCTCCACTTTAACCGCGGTAAACCTGTCTAGCCAACGTCACCATCTTGGCGTGACAATCAAGGATAGCGTGATAGGGCGACAACCAGTCCATGGCCAAAATAACATTGAAGTCCACCATACTGAGTAATAATAAATCAGCTCTAGTCTCAAAACCACTAAGAACAACCAAACATGACCAATACACACGGTCAACAATAATAGAATCTCCCACGGATGTAGACTCATAGATAGGAGAACTCAAAGAATCACGGGATACACCCAAATACGAAGCAAAATAAGATGATAGATAGGAATAAGTGGAGCCTGGGTCAAATAAGACTGATACATCTCTATGACAGACCGAAACAATACCTATGATGATAGAGTCAGATGCAATTGCGTCCCTCATAGCAGGAAGAGCATAGTATCTGGCATGGCCTCCCCCTCTAGGGCGACCTCTACCAGCTCGACCTCCACCTCTAGCTGGTTGTGCAGGTGGAGTGGTAGCTGGTGCTATAATCATAGCTTGAGGACCTGGTGGAGCATGCGGTGCCTGAGTGGTCTGCAGAGGTGCACCCCTCCTGAGTCTGGAGAAATCCCTCACAGTATGACGAGTGTCTCCACACTCAAAACAAGCTCTCAGAGGATGTGGCTACGGTTGATGGTTCGGGCCTGATCAGCGGGACTGATCATTGAAAGCACCCCGTGCAGGAGGTGCACTAGAAAATGGCGGCGTATAATAGGGAGCCTGGAGCCTAGAAGTGATGAATGAACCGGGCGACCCACATAGCCCCTACCCTGATGAGCTGCAACTGGGGCAAGAGTACCACTATATGTGCTAGACTCTCGAGGCCTTTTGGCCTCCCTCTCCTCTCTCTCATGAGTCAGCATACCCTTAAATCTCCAAGCGATCCCTACCACCTGCTGGTATGTGATATCCATCTCCAACTCTAGGGCCATGCTAAATCTGATATTGGGGTTGCTCCCTTCAATAAATTAATGAACACGCTCCCAAACAGTAGAAACCAAGGCTGGTGGATACCTGGCCAAATCACTGAACCGGACTGCAACTCTGACACGGTCATAGAACCCTGCGCAACTGCTCAAACTCTGCGCGCCATGCATCTCTGAGACTCTGGGGGACATACTCACTCAAGAACATATCTGAGAACTGAGTCCAAGTGAGTGAAGCTATCATGGTCGGACTACCCAACTTGTATGCTCGCCACCACTAATAGGTCGCTCCTCTAAGCTGGAATGTAGTGAAAGAAATGCCACTAGACTCCGCAACACTCATAGTACAGAAGATATGGTGACATACCTCAATAAACACCTGGGTATCCTCTGACGCCAAGCCACTGAAAGTAGGAGAGTGGTACTTCTTGTACCACTCGGGCCTGAGCTGCTCCTCCTCAAAACATGCTGCCCTAATCTCGGGCTGAACTAGGGCTACCAGCTACATTGGTATGACTTCTAGAACCTGGTCGACCCGAACCCTCTACTCTAGGGTACGGGCGGCGGAAGTCTGTGCTCCTCCCCCAGCCTGAGATGTGGCGGGATCAAGTGGATCAACCCTTCCTGAGCCAAAATGTTGAACATGCTCAAAAACTGGGCAAGAGTCTCCTGGAGAGCTGGTGCGGTAACAGGCGTCTCCGGTGCCTACCCTCCAAGTGGAGCTACAGGTGACTCCTCTGTAGCAGCTCGTGTGGGTGTTATGGCTGCACCACGTGGACGTCCTCGGCCTCTATAGGTAAGCCTAACAATTTTGCAGAATAACTGAATATATAGCTGAAACTCAAACCTCAACATCTGAAATAAATAAGAACTACGATTTAAAATAGTTACAACTCCCAAAACTCAGTAAAAATAATTCACAAGCTCTAAAGAGAAATTCTAAATATCTCTATACATCAGAGTCTAACGAGAAATAAGGAAAACAACATAAGAAAGATAAAGGGTGACTCCGAGGTCTGCGGACGCTAGTAGATGCACCTTGAAGTCTTCACGTACGGACAAGCTCACTGGTACTTGGATCTGCACAAAAGGATGTGCAGAAGTGTAGTATGAGTACACCACAACGGTACCCACTAAGTGCCAAGCCTCAAAAGAGTAGTGACAAGGTCAGGTTAGGGCCCCACGGGAAATGATAGGAAACAAGGCAGAAGATTTAATAATTTAATGAAATGACTAAGAAGTGAATAATGGGAATTTATAGAAAATAACAACACGAGATTCAAGAAGACAACTACAACACGTAAGGAAAACAAGATTCTTACAAGTTAAGAAACAACAACAACAACAACAACAATACAGCAAATAGAGGTAAATAACAGGGGCGCTCCCAAGGTACCGCCTCGTAGTCCCAAAAGTAAATATCTCACAATGGCACGACACAAACCTCGTGCAAATAATGATAACCGCATGTCAGAAACCTCGTGCCACAATAACACTCCGCACGGCAGAAACCTCGTGCCACAACCAAACAGTTATCTCAACAAAAGTCACAAAACAACACATAACAAATGGAACAATGAAATTACAACAAGGAATCCTACAGTTTAAGAATGAATACGGAATCAAAGGAAGCATGTAATTCAACTAAGCAGGCTGCACAAATTGCAAGTAAGAGATAAGACACGTAAACATGCGACATTAGGCTAAACATGATGATTACACGTGCTAGAGTAACTCAATTAAGGAAATAAAAGGAACTATTTAGAAAAAACCGGATTTTCAATATTTAGCCCGAGTACGCACTCATCACCCCGCGTACAAGGCCTTCACGTAAATCAATTACCATAATAGTACCAAATCCTAAGGTAAATTTCTCCCACACAAGGTTAAACAAGTCACTTACCTTAAACCTCGCTCAATCAATCAATAAGAAGGCCTTTCCCTCGATTTTCCAACTCCGATCAGCTCGAATCTAGCCAAAATAAATACCTACAATAAATATAACAATAAAAAACTAATTTAAATAATGAAACAACGCCTTTAGCAAAGAATTAAAAAATCGCTCCAAAAAGTCGACATGGGCCCATGTCTCGGAACCCGACCAAAATTATAAAATCTGAATACCCATTCGATATCGAGTCCAACCATACAATAATTATCCAAATCTGACCTCATTTGGCCTTTCAAAGCCCAAGAATTTGGTCTAAGAACCTTACACCTTTTCCCCCAAAATTTTCAACCCAAAACCTTAATTAAATGGAGGAATCGAAGATAAATTAGTGGGAATTAATTAAAAAAGAAGTCAAGAATCCTTACCCAAATGTTTCCTCTGAAAATCCCTTATAATCTCGCCTCAATCCGAGCTCCCAAAGTCCCAAAGTGAAATATGAATCAAAACCCTCGAAAATACTGCTTTTCTGTCAGTGAATTCGCATATGCGAACCCACAACCGCATCTGCGGCTCCGCACCTGTGGAATTTCCATCGTAGGTTCGGTTCCAACTCAAGCCCAAAAGACTCGCACCTGCGGACCCATTAGTGCTTCTGCGAACACTGTCCGCTTCTGCGATCCAAGGCCTCCCTGGCCATATCCGCTTCTGCGATGCATTTCATGCATCGACGTGTCCGCTTCTGTGGCACATGGAGCGCACCTGCGGTCCCAGCTAGTCATGAAAAAACTCGCTCTTGCAGCTCGAATGCTGCTCTTGCGGCGCCGCACCTGCGACCCAAAATGCGCAGGTGCGATTGCACCAGAAGCAGCAGTGCTTGAACAAATTTCAAAAGTCTAAAATTGTTCTAGTTTCAATCCGAATCACACCCGGGGCCCCCGGAACCCCGACCAAATATACTAACAAGTCCTAAAACATCATACGAACTTAGTCGAGCCTTCAAATCACAACAAACAATGCTAAAAACACGAATTGCACATCGATTCAAGCCTAATGAACTTTAGAACTTCTAACTTTTACATTCGACGCCGAAACCTATCAAATCAAGTCCGATTGAATTCAAATTTTACACATAAGTCATAATTGACATTACGGGCCCGTTTCAACTTTCAAAATTAAAATCCGACCCCGATATCAAAAAGTCCACTCCCGGTCAAACCTTCCAAAAATCTTCCAACTTTCCAAGTTTCGCCGATTAACGCCGAAATGACCTACGGACATCCAAATCAACATCCGGACACACTCCTAAGACCAAAATCACCCTACTGAGCTATTGGAACTGTCAAAACTCCATTGTGGAGTCTTCTTCACACAAATCAAACTACGGTCCACTCTTATGGCTTAAACTTCTAATTTAGGGACTTTGTGTCCCATTCCACTCCGAAACTCTCCCGAATCTGACACCAAGCACCCCGACAAGTTATAAAACCACAAAATGAAATAGAGGGAGCAATAAATAGGGGTTCAGGGCTAGCACTCTCAAAATGACCGGCCGGGTTATTGCAAAGGTGCAGTAGGCTAAACATCATGATAAATCTCAGTTAAAACTTCACCCAAGTCTCTCTAAGAGAGTCCGCTAATATAGCTAATGCTTCCCAATCAGTAATCTCTATGTAATTAGACAATTCCCTAAACTCCCTAAATTTCTTTTTTCCTTCCTTTCATTCAGCCCTTTGATTCCTTAACTCATTTTGTCTCTCTCTTGGGACATTCCTGATGACTTCAGGCTCCTAGTCTGAATCATTACAGAAATAAGTCCTGCGATGACATATCCTTCTACGTTGTCCCCTTCCTCGACTTCGAGAACTTCCACTTAGAGTAATTCGAACTTGTCCTTGTTCAACTATGTCTGAAATATGACTAAGGAAACAATAAAAATGGCTACAACCATTCAATGTGACAACATATATCACAATTACTTGTAGAAGATTATCAATTGAAGGATTAGGAATAAACTAATTTTCCATACTAAGAAGGCAGTGAAGTTATTAAGATCATAACTTTTAAAGAAAAAGTATAATGTTCAAAATATATTATTTGATCCTTTTAATAATAATATTTTCCAAAACGAATACTCTTCCATAAGATCAAATGAGTGAATAAATAATTCAAATCTTAAATTTAATCCAAACATACAAGTAAATGTAATGCACCAAAGTCATAGCTTCAAGCTTTTACATCAAAAACAACAAACAAAAAAATCACTTACTGATGCAACACCATGGTATTCACGTACGGAGAACAATATACAGAATCAATTACAAAAAATATTTGTACAATTCTCAAATAACTGAAGTAACAAAAACCTTAAACAAGCTGAACGTGGTGTAATTCTTAACAGTACGGTAGTAAATTAAGCAATTATTTATATTCTCAAGGTATTTCCAGAGAGCCATCAATTCTCATAGCAAATAAGGACAAACAATACTTGCCTTTTGACTCATGTATAAAGAAATTTTTTAAAATATAAATCTATAGGCTTCACGTGATTCATCTGACACAAATCATAATTGTACCAAATTATTTTTAACTAGTCAATACAACGCACGTTATTCTTTTATATATGAGTACTCTTTATATATTCTTTGCAAAGCAAGCCATCTGACATATGGTTGGGATAATAGAACCCACAACTTTGATGATCATATAGGGATTGCAGTAATATTCAGAGCTTTTGACTTTTGCACTCTGTACCTATTTCTTCTCTGGTCGGACCAAAAAAAATTAACAGAGATTTACAATGACGGTGTACTTCAAGAGAATTAGTGTTAGACTTGGAAACAAATAACATACGCTCTGATGCCATTATTAGCAAAACACAATTAACAGGGACATGGATTATTTCAAGATCAGTACAAGATTTATGTACCTGTTAAAGCAGCGTAGTGAAAGTTACAACCCAGAAAATTGCTTCAAAGTCCACTTTGAATCTCTTGGAATAAAGCAAAATTGCCACAAACTAAATGTCTATTTATGTGTTAATATGGAAGAAAAGAAGAGAACTTACTTCTCTGTTGTTTTTCTTTTCTTGCGTTTCTCACACTCTGCCAACGATCAGAACCTCTATATCTAAGATCTCTCAAATAGCAGTTATCAACAAAAAACTGCCCCCACTACACTTACGTGTGGTAACTTCTTTTGACAAGTTATTTCATCTGATCCCTTCAACAAAAAATGATGGGTCGGGTCTACCCACATGAAGCGACCCATGACTTAGACCCAAAATCCAACATCAAGGATGTGAAAATACATAAATAACACTAACTCATGTACTAAAGCTAATGTCACAGACAAGTACAATGCTAGGCGACCTATCCTAACCCTTTACCTTAATTTTCAACCTCCACACCTTCCTATCCATGGTCATGTCCTCAGTGAGCTGGATCAACACTATATCTTACCTAATCACCTCTCCCCAATACTTCTTTGGCCTATATCTACCTCTTATTCGGCCCTCCAGAGAGAACCTCTCACACCTCCTCACCGGAGCATGCGTGCCTCTCCTCTTCACAAGCCCCAACCATCTGAGTCTCGCCTCCTGCATCTTGTCCTCTACAGGGGCCACACCCACCTTATCCCGAATAACTTTATTTCTAATTCTATCTAGTCAGGTATGCCCGCACATCCATCTCAATATCTTCATTTCAGCTACCTTCATCTTTTGGACATGAGAGTTCTTGACTGGCCAACACTCCGCCCCATACAATATAATCGGTCTGACCACCGCTCTGTAAAACTTACTTTTAAGTTTAGGTGACATATTCTTATCACACAAAATACTGAAATGAGCCTCCATTTCATTTATCCTGCCCCAATACGATCTATAACATCCTCATCGATCTTCCCATTCCCCTGTATAACCGACCAAAAGTATTTAAAACACTCCCTCCTAGGGATGACTTGAGAATCAAGCCTCACTTCTCTGTTCACAACCTGAGTCGAACCACTGAATTTACACTCTAAGTATTCTGTCTTGGTCCTACTCAACATGAAACCTTTAGACTCCAGGGTCTGCCTCCAAATCTCTAATACCTCTGAAATTCACTATACTCTTTTATAGTGAAATCAAAAATGTAAAAGGACTGTAAAAACTATAATTGTTACAGAGGAAGAAAAAAATTGAAAGCCTGCATTAACTATGGATAGATGGAACTGTCACGACCCAAAATCCATTGAAGGTCATGATGGCGCCGGACACCGCTGTCAGACAAGCCAAAATTAAATATTAATTTGGTTCTCATTTTAATATTTTTGAAATCATATTTCCTACAATTAAATAGTAAAAGATGAAATTGTTAGAGTAAATAATAATAATATTTTTAATAATTCCAATACAATGCAACACATAATCACCCCAAAACCCGGTGTCACAAGTGCATGTGCCTCAATTAGGAATATAAAATAAAATACAACATCTGTCTGGAATACAAATTCGGACGGGAGAAATATAAATACTTTGAAGGAGACTCTGCTGGCTGCGGCCACGTAACGTGGAATGCAGCTCACCTAAATCCCCTCAATAACCGCGCCTCTGTTCCCACAAGGCCACTAGACATATATGCACCTGCACAAAAATATGCAGTCAGTGTAGTATGAGTACGTAAATCAGCGTGTACCCAGTAAGTATCCCGCCTAACCTCAAAGAAGTAGTGACGAGAAGTCGACTTCGACACTTACTATGGGCTATAAATAAAATATCAATGATATAATTAGGCATGGATTATGTAGAACGACTGTAAGCTCAATATCATGAAATAAGTAAACAATTCTTTTGTTCATAAGAAATTTCCAAATTTATTTTCGTCATTTAACATTTGTTTTTGTATCCCGGGCCAATGAAAGCAATATCAATTATTATCAATTCTAAAAATATATCATGCGTAAATCATGTCGAGGTCGTACGGCCCGCTCCGATATAAATATTTAAACCGTGCACTGTCAAGGGTCGAACCACGTGAACCATAGATCCATCTATTTAACCTGCCGAGGCATTCGGTCCGCTCCACAAAAGAAAAAATACAATTTAAAACAACCAAATTCAAGATATATTAAGGGCAACTATTCAAGAAAAATACAAATTCCCATTTACGATCAAGAAGAATGAAGTTTAACCTTTTAAAGTTCCTTTACCGGGTTTCGATATGATTCAAGCAATTTAACTTAACAAGTAGGATGCAAGCATCACAATTATAACATGATCTGGGTCCTAGACTACCCGTACATTAGCATATTAGTAGCTACGCACGGACTTTCATCACCTCGTGCGTACGTGGCCCCCACAAATAGAAGCACATATTTAATTATTTCACCTATGGGATTAATTCCCTCTTACAAGTTAGAAAGGAGACTTACCTCACTCCGAAGTTCCATAGCCGGCTTCCAAGCCTTTCAAACAACTCAAATCGATGCCCAACGCTCCAAAACTAGTCAATAAATGAGATATTCCAAAAATATATACTCTAATACTCATTATAATCCTATTTACAATAATTTCCAAGTCCGCTCGAAAAGTCGATAAAAATCACCCTCGGACCTACGTGCCCGAATTCCGAAAATTTTCGAAGACAAACTTTACCCATAACCCCAAGAACTCAAATATATAATTTATTTCCAATTCCATGCCCAAATTCGTGATCAAAATCCAAAAATACCAATTCTAGATTTTCTACCGAAATACCCATAATTTTTCCAAATTTTCCTCCTTAAATACACATATAAACTTTACATTTAGCTCACAACAAGCAAGAAACAACTTACCTTGCGTTACATGATGAAGACTCCTCAAAATCACCCAAGAACCGAGCTCCAAAAATCCCAAATGCGGTCACGCACCTACGGTCAAATTTGTGCAGGTGCGATTATACCAGAACTGGTGCACTCCAGCCATCCTTGAAGCTTCAACTTGATCCGTTAACTATCTGAAACTCACCCAAGGCCCCCGGGACCTCAACTAAATATTCCAACAAGTCCTAAAACATCATGCAAACTTAGTTGAGCCTTTAAATCACATCAAACAATGCTAAAAACACGAATCATCCTCCAGTTCAAACTTAATGAACTTTGAAACTTCAAACTTCTACAATCGATGCCGAAACCTATCAAATTACGTCCGATTGACCTCAAATTTCGCACACAAGTCACATTTGACATTACGGTCCTATTCCAACTTTCGGAATCTAAATCCGACCCCGATATCAAAAAGTCCGCTCCCGGTCAAACTTCTTAAAAACCTTCAAATTTCTAACTTTCGCCAAATGACCCCAAAATGACCTACGGACCTCCAAATCCACATCCGGGCGCGCCCTCAATAGCAGAATCACCTTATGGAGCTATTCCAAGACTCAGAATCCCAAACGGACATCGATAACATTGAAATGCACTTTAACCCAAATTTATGAAATTCTTCCAAATGCCAACTTTTCACAATATGTGCCGAAACGTTCCTCGATAATCCAAAATCCGATCCGGACATACGCCCAAGTCCAAAATCATCATACGAACCTGTTGGAACTTTCAAATCTCAATTTCGAGGTCGTTTACTCAAAAATTAAACCTTAGACCATTCTTCCAACTTAAAGCTTCCGAAATTAGAATTTTCTCTCCAAATCAACTCCAAACTTCCCTAATTTCAGTTCCGACCACACGTACAAGTCATAACACCTGAAGTGAAGCTACTCAAGGCCTCAAATCATCAAATGATGTGCTAGGGCTCAAAACGACCGGTCGGGTCATTACAGGAACAATACCCCACCTTCAGCCGGTCAATTCGTGTAATAATAGAAAGTAGTCAATTAAAGCATAATTTTTGTTGTCAAGGATAAAATGGTCAAATAGATTTTACGGGATATTTCTGTAAATTAACTTTAGAGTTGGATATTTCCACTTACATATACTAGTCTTGGGGCACGCACGTTGCGCGTATATCTTGTCTTATTGAGTAATTTTTAAAAGATATCACTTAATATTATATCAAAATTTAAGTTTAAGTTACATAATAAAAGTGTAAGTTTTGAAAATGATGAATATTGATCCTAAACTTAATAACATAAAAATCCCATAGAGGTGCTCAATATATAGTTAAAAAGTTGTAAACTTTTTGGCATTTAATTCTATGCAAATCCATATTAGTTAGAATTTTTCGTTGTCCATGCAAATTCATATTGGTTGAGATTTTCACTATTGTGATTTTATTTAATTGGACATTGTCAAATTGAGCAAAAGTTTACTAATAGATTCACCTTTACTTGTTACCATGATTTGCAGGGATTTTCTTAGACTTTAAGCGTTTAAATAGATAAGATTTAATAGTTAAATTTTAATTATTTTTGAAGTCCTAAATATTTCAAATATAGTTAAATAATTATTTTTCCGAATGTGAACTATGCTAGTCTCTAGGTTTGTGCTCTGCATGTGTGACCCATATTAGTGTTTACATAATTTTAAAAAATCACTTACATATTATTAAATATTGTGTTTGAATTATAAAATAAAATTTAATTCAAGAAAAAGTGTAAGTTTCTTGAAAATTATGAATATTGGTCCTGCTTAGATAGTCAATAAATTAAGGAAGAAATTTTACTTCACAAAAATCTCCAGATGTCTTATTTCAAAATTATTGTGACTCTTAATATTATACAATAATCGATCTTATTCTATTTTATTATTTATTTCACCGTTAATAATATAATTCTCTTTTTATGGAAATAAATATATGTTTCCTGAATGTTTTATCTACGTTGATTAAGTTTTTTGCTAATTAGTTAAAATTTAAGTAGTTGTTCTCAACATTATAGGAATAATTTTTTTGTTGATTCATATTCTTAAATTTAGATCAGTTATGATGACGTGAATGGCGGGTATGGTTTAGATGTTAGGAACGAATGTGGTACTTCTCTGTTGGATTTCGCTAAAGCTTTAGACTTGGTGCTATCTAATTAGTGTTTCCAGAAGAGGGAGGATCACTTGATCACCTTCCGGAGTAAGGTAGCCTGGACTCAGATTGATTATCTTCTCCTTAGGAGGGGTGATAGGGGTTTTTGCACTGATTGCAAGGTTACACCGAGTGAGTATCTCTCGACGTAACATAGGCTCTTGGTAATGGACTTGGAGGTCAGGAGAACAAGGAAGAAGAGAGCGGTGTACAACCAGCCTAAGATTAAGTGGGGAGCGTTGACTAAGGTTAATGCTTAGGAGTTGCAGGAGAAGTTATTGGCCATGGGGGGCTGGAGGAGTAGTGGGAACGCGAGTAGCATGTGGACCACGACAGCAAACTCTATTAGAGAGGCGGCTAGAGAGGTGCTAGGGGTAACGAAGGGTTATGCGGGAGGCCACAAAGGAGACTGGTGGTGGAATGCGGAGGTCCAAGGAAAAGTGAAAGCTAAGAAAGCGGCATAAGTGCAAAAGCTCAAATTCACAAAAGTCAAACTTGGTCAACTTTTCCAACTTAAAGCTTCAACAATGAAATTCATTCTTCCAGATCAATTTTGAATAACCCGAAAACCAAAATCGATGATTCACACAAGTCATAATACATCATACGGAGCAACTCATGCCCTCAACTATTGAGCAAAGTGCAAAAGCTCAAAACGCTCAGTCGGGTCGTTACATCCTCCCCCACTTAAACATATATTCGTTCTCGAACGTGCCAAGAGTCGTTCCAAAGCCATCAAATCACCGTGTAACCTTACCATGCACATACCCGGGGATGATCCCACTCACCCTATTCCATATAGGCCCGACAACATAACATAGCTGAAGATCATTACTTCAACCTTATCCCGTAAACCATAGAATCCAATTTTCAACATCAGGAATTTCCTATAAGATCTGAATCTCGCATCTACACATTGTATAAATCCGATACAGCTACATCAAGTCATAACCATCACCCAATACAAAATCACATGATATTTCACATAACGCAAATACTCATAGCAATAACTTTCGATCATAGTAGATGCTCAAAATAAACCCGTTACTGGTAATAAACCTCATATCAAACAAAACCTCGCTCTAAAACCTTCGTATATTGTCGATGATGAAATAAACACGTAGAAACTCATAACCACTTATTAGATCAACAAGCCATGGAGCTCCCTCTCATTCGACAAGAACTATAGCCAATTTCTAAGCTGATTAGCGACATTGTCCTTTCAAATATACCGCAAACAAATCCGATAGCACCTATTCTAGGTCCAATGACCTTATTTTATCAAGCCCATCCATCCTATTGACATGCCACACCAATGCTACCAAGAATCACAACCCGTGAAATCCGTGCACCAATAAGCAACAACTCCAATGTACCCAAAACGAAAAATGTCTCAAATGAGAGAACCGCTCTGCAACTCAACAAGTACCACCACAAGCGCAATGCTATGAACACATCATATATGGTAGAACCAAGACTCACGAATCTAACACAAAGGATCATATCCCAACATTACTTCGCTGCAATGCGTGACCCCATCCAAACACTGGTCCGTATGAAATACCTCAAGCCACCATGCTCAAAATCAACAACTACATGCAATTCGACATCAAATACACGAAGTGTATGACCATAACCATGGAGAAGGATCTAGCACAATATACCACAGTCTGGAGAGAACATAACCAAGGCGTAATCAACCATTCAACACCCTAATATCCATCTTGCTCAAATTCCTCTATAAGACCTAAATAGGACCGTACCATGTGTCCCTATAACCAACGGATCCCAACCCCTCGTAGCATGGAAGGGTAACACATAAAACATATCAGATACGAGAAAAATCAATTCTAACCGAATGGCACATCCCTCGACAATAGCAGTACGGAGTCAACATATTCGACCCGATGTAGAATACACATCCACAAATAGATACATAACCCTCTAAAAGTCCACGATGACCTAATCATAACACATACCATCATCTGGCTAGTTGTGGCCGCATTTAACAGTCCACAACCATGAAACAATCTGCTCTTGAGAACTCTCAGTCTCTGAATCCCTAGAACACACGAATCACCAAATCTGATCCCAACTCCACCGCCTGAATGCCTAATACATCTCTCATACACGATCATCCCACGAGGAATACTTCTACGATTCTTCTATGCCACATAGAAACAATCTGAATATCAATAATAGATCAACCAGACGAGTACCGTAATACCAATGAATCATCTGTAAGCCAAAACACAGTGCGCCTTCTGAAATGTACACTCTTCTCAGGCAATACCGAATAGTAATATCATTCACCTAGTCATCTAAAACTGTCCATGTTGCCTAAGAATTCATGATCTTTGTTTCAAAACTGAACTGTGACCTTGCACACGCAAATCTTAATCCTACACAACACACTGCATCATTCATGCCATCATATGAAAAGTAAGAGGATCTCATAATCAACTTCGAGTCACCAGCAGAACACATACCCGATCAATCAAAAACCTTCTATTTGATCTCATCCAGGAGAAAATCACAATACGCAACATGTTCCTCACGCCGTTAGGAAATATCTATCTCAAACTGAGGTAGAAACCATCGAGAACTCTTCGAAATCCATTAACACGTAACCAAGCCATCAGAACTGAACCTCTCTAAATCAACCAAGCCACGCAGGTCACCAAACCCTAGAGTAATGCCACCAATCGCATGTAAAGACTCACCACATCGTAATAACCAAAAGAACCTATCATATCTATTACCGTGATGATTCAACCTACTATAAGGTTGTCCTATTTCTCCGAGTTTCTTTTGAATTGCCTTCAAGTTGATACTGCTCCTTGCCATAATACCACGATCATCAACCCAAAACTCACCACACGAGATCTTAGAATAAAACCATACGCCCTAAATTCCATAAGCCGTCGTATTCCCTCTTAAGAACCCCAAAAGTACCACAACTGAGATACCTTCTCTGAAGAGACCTTCTATAAATCTAAAGTTGTTCCATTCACCTTCCTGATACCAAAATGTAAAATCCATAATGACATAGAAATACCGTGTGTCCCGACACCATCCGATGACAATCTCGGAGTCTAGCCATATACAAATCCGAAAAATTCTCAATTGCTATATATAATTATTGACCCATTATATCCTTCTCGAGAGTCATCCATTCTGCTCAAACCTCAATTGCGTCGCCAAAACGGGCCAAACGACTTGTGCCCCATTAGCTCAACAACACCCAAAGAAGTAATCTACACCTTTAAGCAACCGAACAAATTCCTACTCCACACGCACTACATCCTTCACGAATAACATCTCAATCTTCCCATGATTCGCATATACCCATAAAGTGTGACATAACTCGTATCCAAAAATTTCCTTGCTAAAGTCATCCTCAAAACCAGCCTCTACAAGTCATAACTGATTCAGAATATACCTCAAACCGAAACTAACACAACACATAACCATGCAATTGAAGCGTCGATAGTAGATTACCCCACTTGGCTCAAAGCCATAGACCAAAACACTTAATAACTCACAATGCCCATACTCTATTACTACCATAAATCTAGCACCGAAATTCAACCCAATCCTTTATAAGACCCTGTAACACAAACCATCTAATACATCAAATCATCTACAAATCTCGCATCCATCCTCGTGATGATCAGGTCAACTATTACAACCGATCTAAACTCAAATCGCATGACTATAACCCATTGGTAGAAAATAAAGCATCCACACAACGTCGTAAGGATCACACATCTGTAGATTACCCTGCAAGTTATAACCCACCTACTTAGCCTCAAACTGACATCTCTCTATACACTTTCACAGTCACGACTACTACGCAATCACTTAATCTTTCTGAGTCTGCACTCACGACAAGACATGAAAACCAATCTACTTCGTTCCACAATTATACTTCATGAAAGATCTTTCAACACACTCATCACTCGAGACTATACATCATATCAAGATAGTAATCTAGCACCCAATAGAACACATAGCCATCCAACCACTCATCGAGCCACAAATTCCACTCATAGGGACACCACCATACATATAAGTCCGAAAGCACATGCAATAGCCACTGAAATCATCGTGCTCAAGCTACAGTCAAAACCCGGCCTCAAGTCCTCCAGACTTACCTATTATCAGCATACTGAAATCATATCTCGCACCTCATCCATAGAATTACAAGCCGTCAATGCACAGCTGATACTGAGTGCTCACATGCGCATACGAATGCATGGAGGGAATTCAAAGAGTTATGTCTCAAGTTGAATCAATTTCGCACGATAAGGAAAGAAAGATGGGAAATTATCTTAACTGCCCTGTAGCCTCTCGAAGATAGGTATGGACGCCATCATATCGATCTGCAAACCTCTACTAGACACTTTCTCATGACTTGTAAAAACTATGAACCTAGAGCTTTAATACCAACTTGTCACGACCCAAAATTCAAACTGTCGTGATGCCATCTAACCCAACTTGGTAGGTAAACCGTCATCGATTCTTTGTTGTGATGTTCCCGTGGGTGTTTTGAGGCTTTGGATAAGTTTAGATGATGTATTTGTACTTGTTGGTATGATTGGATGGGGTCCCGAAGGGGTCGAGTGTGTTTCGAATCATTGGTTTAGAAACTAGTTATGTTAAAGATTTGAAGTTTGACCATGGTCAATATCGGGTCAAGATGACCTCTTTTGGTGTTTTGAGTGCGCGAGCAGGTTTATAGCATATTTTATGATTGAAATACATATATGTTTTGTGTCCGGGAGGTTCCGAATAAGTTTTGGGTGCTAAAACAAAAAACTTCATATTGCTGGGTTTTTCCTGGTGTAAGAAATTATGAAAATGCCATTGAAAATTTCAAATTTCTTGTAAAACTTCAAAACATCATATCTCCCTCAGTTTAAGGCCAAATTGGGTGATTCAACAGGCTATCTTGGGTGTAATCTCATAAGGATCGTGTTGGGATTATCAAACATGAGTTTTGAGATCATATATAGTAGCAGATTTTATGATTGAAATGCATATATGCTTTGTATCCGGGAGGTTCCGAATGTGTTTTGGATGTTAAAATGAAAATTGTCATATTGCTGGTTTTTTTCTAGTGTAAGTAATAACAAAAATACCATTGAAATTTTTATATTTCTTTTAAAACTTCAAAACATCATAACTCCCTCATTTAAAGGCCAAATTGGGTGATTCAAGAGACTATCTTGGGTGCAATCGCATAAGGATCGTGTTGGGTTTATCAAACCTGAGTATAGGAATCTACCCTTGATACGGGTTTTGACCACACAGGCCGGAGTTGACATTTGTTAATGTTTTGAAAACATAAATGTAAAGATCATAGCTTTATTTATTGTAATTGGTTTCTCTTGCATTTTTTGATGTTATTAAGTCAATTTTGGTTAGATTTGAGCCGTGTGAAAGCGAATTTTAGGGGAAAAGCTATTTTCGAGGATTGAGTTGGCCTAGTTGAGATAAGTATCTTGCCTAACTTTGTGTGGGGGAAACTACCCCTTAGGATTTAGGTTGATTGTGCTATTTATGTTATGTGAAAGCCATGTACGCAAGGTGACGAGTGGGTACACGGGTTATATGTGGTATTTGACCGGTTTAGTATCTAGACTCTTTCGATGCCTTTAATTGAATTGTCCTAATATGTTATATCTTTCATTGTTAATCTACTCTTACATGCTCTATTTGACGTTGCTAGCACTTGTTCTACCTCTTACTTGTTATTTTACTCTTATATTGCCTTTTTTATTGTCTTGTTACCTCTTAATTATTGAATCACTTTTAATTAAAGTTTCTATTTCGTGGAATATCCTCTTATTGAGTTATTGGTGTTGAAGTTGTAATAGTCGTTATCACATTGAGGCAAAGTTGTTAATTGTTAAGATACCTTTCCTTGTTTAGCATTCTCATTCATTTTGTTATTATTGAAATTCTTGTACATATTGTGATTGAGCCATGGGCTATTTGTTGTGGAAACATTGGTGTTGTTGACTTTGTGGCAAATTATGGCATATGGGCACTTGTGGTGCAAGTTGTGATTGTGTTGTGATATTGATACGCATGCGGTGGTATAAGGCTAGGGGTTGATATGCATGCTGTGAGATAAGGTGTGCTTGATACGTGTGTTGCTAGTAGGGGAACTACTTGAAGCCACGCGGTGAGATAAGGCGGGCTAAAACGCGTGTAGCTATTTCGGGAAAAATAATTTTCAAAACTAAATGTAAGGCTCACGCGGTGATATAAGGAAAGATTGTGATTAAAATTGTGAAATGTAAATATGAGGCAATACCTTGGTTGTATTTTCATTGTACATTCCATGTTGGAACAACTTGTTGAATTGAACGGTCATTGTACTTCCTTCAATCATTCATCTGCATTTTGATTATCTTTGGTTATTCGTTGTTATCTTGGTTTTGAACGATTGTGGTTTCTTGTGTGAGTCATGCATTCTACGTGATTTGTTGTGTTGCTTTACCATGCCAATCTGTGCCTCCGTTATAACTTGGTGAATTGATTGTCAAAGTGAATTTAATTGCGTGGAGTCACTATATCATATTATGTTGAGTTGTTGGTAACATAATGGTTTATATAAAAGAAATATTAACATGTTTTATTCTATGTGCCTCTTAAGATAGAACTCGTTATCTCACTCGGTGCCTTATTATTCGAAATGGTTATCGCACTTGCACTATAATTGGGTTCTCAAATTATATGCATTACCCCGTTACATGTTTACCTTACTTTAAATTGTTATCAAGTTTTTTTTTAATAAATTCTATATTTAATTCGTTAATTTAACTGTTGTTTTGCTTTGTTTAAAAACAATACTTTTACTCAATTTTATTGATTTATAAAATAAAGCCATCCGAGACTTTGTTTCATATAAATTATGTATTATTTTACTTTACTTGATTTCTATAATAAACTCATTATTTCATTTGACACCTTACTTTATTCAAGATTGTTATTATGTTTTATGGTGTTTAAATATATCTCTCATTCATCTAAATTGATATTTGTCACAGTTGCAAAGTACATGGTAGCACGTGGGCTTTGCCGTGTGAAGGTGATTATTATTGTGGGCACGAGGTACCATATGTGTATGATTTGGAAATTGTGGTCCATGACTTGTGGTATATGAGGTGTGGTACCTCGGGTTAATTATTGTTGTAAGTCCATGCATTGGGAGCAATTTGATTATTTGAGTTGTTATCCGTTTTTCCTTATTTGAGTTTATTTACATCTCATCGGTGTCCTGATTATGTTGTTTCTTTATTACTCGTTTACTACTTGCTACCATTTGTGTTTCTATTACTTCATTGTTGGTTGTAAATCAATAATATTTCCGTCGTTGGTCTTACATTGATGTTCTTTCCATTGTTAGCTTATGTATATTTTCAACATGTTTTTATGTCTAGTAGGTGCCTTGACCTGGCATCGTCACTACTCTACCGAGGATAGGCTTGATACTTATTGGGTACCGATGTGGTGTACTCATACTACGCTTCTGTATATTTTTTCTGCAGATCCAGGTATTCTGATCGTGTTGTTAAAAGTTTCGTCTGCGCGGCGAGAGACTTCAAGGTATACTTGCTTGATTTTTGCAAGCCTCGTAGTCACCATCTTACTTCATTATGCTGCTGTTAAATTGTAATTCAAAACAATATTGTGTTTTGAAATTCTAGTATGTTTCAGTAGTGCTTATGACTCCATACTACCGATTTTGGGAAATGTATAACTATTGGCCGCCTGCGGCTATGTATGTCATTTAATGGTTTATGATTAATGATTAAATAGTTTAATTCTGTTATAAAATCAGCATGTGTTAGGCTTACCTAGTCTTAGAGACTAGGTTCCATCACGACATCCTAAGGTGGGAAATTGGGGTCGTAACAGAAACATATATAGCACTAAGAGATGCGTTTTAAAATGCTACTTTTTCGACTTAGTTCACTCACGAGCAAAATACCCGGGAAATTAGCAATTGTAGAACTTCATCTTGCTCTTGTCTTTCTTGTAGATCCGTTTTCCTTACTTGGAATTTAGCTTGTTTGTTTTCTTGGAGGATCCATCTCCGGTCTCCTTACCCTTTTAGTCATTTTTCCAGTTTCTCTTGCGCTTGAAGCTTGATCTCTTTGTACCACTTGATTCTGCCACAAAGGCACTAGATACAGGTTTAGCAGTACCATGCTGTTCGTCTTCAAGCTCTACATGACGGGCAACATCATCAAAGGTTTTGATGTTGTCATTGTGAGTCAAGTTAATGTAACGATCTGACCAGTCGTTTTGAGAGTATTAGCCTTGATCCTCTAATTATGGCTCCCTCTATTTCATTTTGTGGTTATGTGACTTGCCTGGGCGCTTAGTGTCGGGTTCGGGAGAGTTTCTAAGTAGAATGAGACATATAGTCCCTAAATTAGAAGTTTAAGTTGTAGGAGTTGACCGTAGTTTGACTTGTGTGAAGACGACTCCGGAATGGAGTTTTGACGGTTCTAATAGCTCCGTATGGTGATTTTGGTCTTAGGAGCGTGTCTGGACATTGATTTAGAGGTCGGTCCGTTATGTGTTTTGGAACTTGTTGGTATATTCGGACGAGGTCCCGAGAGTGATTCGGATCGATATCGAAAATAAATTAGGACTTGTGCAAATAATGAAGCTCCCAGTTCTGGTGTCATCGCACCTACAGAGGGTTTGGCCATAGGTGCGGACTCGCATAAGTGAGCTTTGAATCGCAGAGGCGAAGCTGGCCTTGCCCAGCTGAGGTCGCAGAAGTGAGAAAATTTCTGCAGAAGCGGCTTCGCTTCTGCGATGGCTAGTGCACAGAAGCGCCAGTGGTCGCAGGTGCGACATTTCATCCACTGAAGCGCAAGTGCAGGTGTGCCAGGGCAACCACAGAAGCAAGATTTTTGGGCCTAAGTGAGGGCCTCACATGCAATAATATTTTTGCAGGTGCGGAGCCGAAGATGCGGCAAAAACATCGCAGATGTGACATAACTGGGCAGAAAAGGGGAAAAATCAAGGGTTTGATTTCAATTTTATTTTGGGACTTTTAGAGCTCGGAATGATGCGAGATTTTGAGGGATTTTCATAGTAAGTGTTGGGGTAAGGATCCTTGACTCATGTTTGATTAATTCTCATGATTGGGGTAAGGATCCTTCTCGATAAGAAACAACAACAACAACAACAATAACAACAACAATACAGCAAATAGAGGTAAACAACAGTGGCTCCCCCGAGGTACCGCCTCGTAGTCCCAAAAGTAAATATCTCACAACGGCACGACAGAAACCTCGTGCAAACAATGATAACCGCACGACAGAAACCTCGTGCCACAATAACACTCTGCACGGCAGAAACCTCGTGCCACAATAACACTTCGCACGGCAGAAACCTCGTGCCACAACAAATTAGTTATCTCCATAAAGTCACAAAAACAACACATAACAAATGGAACAATGAAATTATAGCAAGGAATCCTATAGTTAAAGAATGAATACGAAATCAAAGGAAGCATGTAATTCGACTAAGCAGGTTACACAAATTGCAAGTAAGAGATAAGACACGTAAACATGCGACATTAGACTAAACATGATGACTACACGTGCTAGAGTAACTCAATTAAGAAAATAAAATGAACTATTTAGCAAAAACCGGATTTTCAACATTTAACCCGAATACGCACTCGTCACCTCGCGTACACGGCCTACACGTATTGCAATTACCATAACAGTACCAAATCCTAAGGGGAATTTCCCCCACATAAGGTTAGACAAGTCACTTACCTCAAACCTCACTCAATCAATCAATAAGAAGGTCTTTCCCTCGATTTTCCAACTCTGATAGGCTCGAATCTAGCCAAAACTATTACATATTATAAATATAACTATAAGAAACTAATTTAAATAATAAAACTACGACTTTATCAAAGAATTGAAAAATCTCTCCAAATATTCGACCCGAGCCCACGTCGGAACCCGACCAAAATTATAAAATACGAATACTCATTTAATATTGAGTCCAACCATATAAGAATTATCCAAATCCGACCTCATTTGGCCTTTCAAAACCCAAGAATTTAGTCTAAGAACCTTACACCTTTTTTCCAAAATTTGCAACCCAAAACCTTAGTTAAATGGAGGAATCGAAGATATATTAGTGGGAATTAATCAAAAACAAGTCAAGAATCCTTACCAAATGTTTTCTCTGAAAATCTCTCAAAATCACGCCTCAATCCAAGCTCCCAAAGTGAAATATGAATCAAAACCCTCAAAACTTCCCCTTTTCTGTCAGTGAATTTGCATCTGTGAACCCACAGTCGCATCTGCGGACCCATTAGCGCTTCTATGCAAGTGCTTCTGTGATCCAAAGCCTCCCTCGCCATATCGGCTTCTGCGATGCATTTCCCGTAACAGCGTGTCCGCTTCTACGGCGCATGGACTGCACATGTGGTCCCAGCTTGTCATAACAAAACTCATTTGTACTGCTCGAGGGCCGCTCTTGCGGCGCTGCAACTGCGACCCAAAATGTGCAGGTGCTATTACACCAGAAGCAGCAGTGCTTCAGCAAATTTCATATGTCTCAAATTATTCCGGTTTCAATCTGAATCGCACCCGGGGCCCCCGGGACCCCGTCCGAATATACCAATAAGTCTTAAAACATCATATGAACTTAGTCCAGCTTTCAAATCACATCAAACAATGCTAAAAAATGAATTGCACATCGATTCAAGTCTAATGAACTTTAGAACTTCTAATGGACTGACCACTATATGTGCCAGACTCTCGAGAACTTTTGGCCTCCCTCTCCTCTCTCTCCCAAGTCAACATACCCACAAATCTCCAAGCGATCCCCACCACCTGCTGGTATGTGATATCCATCTCTAACTCTCGGACCATGCTAAATCTGATACTGGGGTTAAACCCCTCAATAAATCGACGAACCCGCTCCCAAACAGTATAAACCAAGGCTGGTGCATGCCTGGCAAAATCACTGAACCAGACTGCATACTCTGACACAGTTATAAAACCCTGGCGCAACTGCTCTGACTCTGCATGCCATGTATCTCTAAGACTCGGGGGGACATACTCACTCAAGAACATATCTGAGAACTGAGTCCAAGTGAGTGAAGTTGTCGCGGCCGGACTACTCAACTCGTATGCTCGCCACCACTGATAGGTCGCTCCTCTAAGCTGGAACGTAGTGAAAGAAATGGCACTAGACTCTGCAACATCCATAGTACGGAGGATACAGTGACACTCCTCAAGAAACACCTGGGCATCCTCTGACGCCAAGCCACTGAAAGTAGGAGGTTGGTACTTCTTGTACCTCTCGAGCCTGAGCTGCTCCTCCTCAGAAACTGCTACCCTAATCTCGGGCTGAACTGGGGCTACCGGCTGCATTGGTATGACCTCTAGAACCTGGTCGACCCGGACCTGCTGCTCTGGGGTATGGGGGCGGGAGTTTGTGCTACTCCCCCATCCTAAGATGTGGCAGGCTCAAGTGGATCAACCCTGCCTGAGCCAAAGTGCTGAATATGCTCAGAAACTAGGCGAGAGTCTCTTTGAGAGCTGGTGCAGTAACAGGCATATCAGGTGCCTACCCTCCAACTGGAGCTACAGGTGACTCCTCTGTAGCAGCTCGTGCGGGTGCTCTGGCTGCACCACATGGACGTCCTCGGCTCTACCCCTGCCCCGGCCTCTCGTGGCTCTAGTAGGGAGCACGGATGTCTGGTCATCTTATTCAGTTGTATGTGTCCTCACCATCTATGAGAGAATAGAAAGACAAAAATTTAGAATCTGAAGTCAAAAATTTTCACACGATAAGGAATCGAGGAAGTGAAGCTTTTCCTAACAGTTCCATAGCCTCCCGAAGATATGTACAGACGTCTCCGTACCAATCCGTGAGACTCTACTAAACTTGTTTGTGACTCATAATACCTATGAACCTAGAGCTATGATACCAATTTGTCACAATCCCAATTTTCCTCCATAGGATGTCATGAAGGCACATAGTCTCTAAGACTAGGTAAGCCTAACAATTTTGCGGAATAACTGAATATAAAGCTGAAACTCAAACCTCAACATCTGAAATAAATTAGAACTGCGATTTAAAATAGTTACAACTCCCAAAACTAAGTAGAAATAAGTCACAAGCTCTGAAGAGGAATTCTAAATATCTCTATACATCAGAGTCTAACGAGAAATAAGGAAACAATATAATAAAGATAAATGGGGACTCCGAGGTCTGCGGACGCTGGTAGATGTACCTTGAAGTCTTCACGTACGGACAAGCTCACTGGTACCTGGTCATGTAGGCAGTACCTGGATCTACACAAAAAAGATGTGCAGAAGCGTAGTATGAGTACACCACAACGGTACCCAGTAAGTGCCAAGCCTAACCTCAAAAGAGTAGTGATGAGGTCAGGTCAGGGCCCTTCTGGAAATAATAGGAAACAAGGCAGAAGATATAATAATTTAATGAAATGACTGAGAAGTAAATAATGAGAATTTACAGAAAATAACAGCACGGGATTCAAGAAGACAACTATAACACATAAGGAAAACTAGATTCTTACAAGTTAAGAAACAACAACAACAACAACTACAATACAACAAATAGAGGTAAATAATAGGGGTGATGCCGAGGTACCGCCTCATAGTCCCAAAAGTAAATATCTCACAACGACATGACACAAACCTCGTGCAAACAATAATAACCGCACGGCAGAAACCTCGTGCCACTATAACACTCCGCACGGCAGAAACCTCGTGCCACAGCCAAACAGTTATCTCAACAAAAGTCAAGAAAACAACACATAACAAATGGAACCATGAAATTACAACAAGGAATCCTACAATTAAAGAATGAATACGAAATCAAAGGAAGCAGGTAATTCAACTAAGCAGGCTGCACAAATTTCAAGTAAGAGATAAGACACATAAACATGCGATATTAGGCTAAACATGATGACTACACGTGTTAGAGTAACTCAATTAAGGAAATAAAAGGAACTATTTAGCAAAAAACAAATTTTCAATATTTAGCCCGAGTACACACTCGTCACCTCGCGTACACGGCCTTCACGTAAATCAATTACCAAAATAGTACCAAATCCTAAGGGGAATTTCCCCCACACAAGGTTAGACAAGTCACTTACCTCGAACCTCGCTCAATCAATCAATAAGAAGGCCTTTCTCTCGATTTTCCAACTCCGATCGGCACAAATCTAGCCAAAACAATGACATACAATAAATATAACTATAAAAAACTAATTTAAATAATGAAACTACGACTTTAGCAAAGAATTGAAAAATCGCTCCAAAAAGTCGACACGGGCCCACATTTTCGAACCTGACCAAAATTATAAAATCTGAACACCCATTCGATATCGAGTCCAACCATACAAGAATTATCCAAATCCGACCTCATTTGGCCTTTCAAAACCCAAGAATTGGTCTAAGAACCTTACACCTTTTTCCCCAAATTGTTCAACCCAAAACCTTAATTAAATGAAGGAATTGAAGATAAATTAGTGGGAATTAATCAAAAACAAGTCAAGAATCTTTACCCAAATGTTTCCTCTAAAACTCCCTCAAAGTCTCGCCTCAATCCGAGCTCCCAAAGAACCAAAATTAAATAAGAATCAAAACCTTCGAAAATACCGCTTTTCTGCCAGTGAATTCGCATATGCGAACCCACAGCCGCATCTGCAGCTCCGCACCTGCGGAATTTCCATCGCAGGTTTGGTTCCAACTCAAGCCCAGAGACTCTTACCTGCGGTTCCATTAGCGCTTCTGCGGACACTATCCGCTTCTACGATCCAAGGCCTCCTTGGCCATATCTGCTTATGTGATGTATTTCATGCATTGGTGTGTCCGCTTCTATGGCACATGGACCACACCTGCAGTCCCAGATAGTCATGACAAAACTCCCTTCTACGGCTCGAGTTCTGCTCTTGCGGCCTTGCACCTACGACCCAAAATGCGCATGTGCGATTGCACCAGAAGCAGCAGTTCTTCAGGAAATTTCACAAGTCTAAACTTGTTCTGGTTTCAATCCGAATCACACCCGGGGCCCCCGAGACCCCGACCAAATATACTAACAAGTCCTAAAATATCATACGAACTTAATCGAGCCTTCAAATCATATCAAACAATGCTAAAAATACGAATTGTACATCGATTCAAGCCTAATAAACTTTAGAACTTCTAACTTTTACATTCGACGCTGAAATCTATCAAATCAAGTCCGATTGAATTCAAATTTTGCACACAAGTCATAATTGACATTACAGGCCTGTTTTAACATCTGGAATCAAAATCCGACCCCAATATCAAAACGTCCACTCCCGGTCAAACCTTTCAAAAAGCTTCCAACTTTCCAACTTTCGCCGATTAACGCCGAAATAACCTACGGACCTCCAAATCAACATCCGGACACACTCCTAAGACCAAAATCGCCCTACTGAGCTATTGGAACTGTCAAAACTCCATTCAGGAGTCTTCTTCATACAAATCAAACTACGGTCGACTCCTATGGCTTAAACTTCTAATTTAGGGACTATGTGTCCCATTCCACTCTGAAACTCTCCCGAATCCGACACCATGCACCCCGACAAGTTACAAAACCACAAAATGAAATAGAGGGAGCAATAAATAGGAGTTCGGGGCTAGCACTCTCAAACCGACCGGCCGGGTTGTTACAAAGGTGTAGTAGGCCAAATATCATGATAAATGTCAGTTAAAACTTCACCCAAGTCTCTCGAAGAGAGTCCGCTAAAATAGCTAATGCTTTCCAATCAGTAATCTCTATGTAATTAGACAATTCAACTCTTTTAAATGAAAAATTTGTACATGTTCAGGAATGGAAGCATCAGGGTCCATTTTTAATTCCCTAAACTCCCTAAAAAAAAAATTCCTTCCCTTCATTCAGCCCTTTAATTCCTTAACTGATTTTGTCTCTCTTGGGACATTCCTGATGATTTCAGGCTCCTAGTCTGAATCATTACAAAAATAAGTCCTGCAATGACATATCCTTCTATGTTGTCTCCTTCCTCGACTTCGAGAACTCCCACTTGGAGTAATTCGAACTTGTCCATGTTCAGCTATGTCTGAAATATGACTAAGAAAACAATAAGAATGGCTACAACCATTCAATGTGACAACATATATCACAATTACTTGTAGAAGATTATCAATTGAAGGATTAGGAATAAACTAATTTTCCATACTAAGAAGGCAGTGAAGTTATTAAGATCATTACTTTTAAAGAAAAGGTATAATGTTCCAAATATATTATTTGATCCTTTTAATAATAATATTTTTCAAAACGAATACTCTTCTGTAAGATCAAATAAGTGAATAAATAATTCACATCTTAAATTTAATCCAAACATACAAGTAAATTTAATGCACCAAAGTCATGGCTTCAAGCTTTTTACATCAAAAACAACAAACAAAAAATTACTTAATGATGCAACACCATCGTATTCACGTACGGAGAACAATATACAGAATCAATTACAAAAAATATTTGTACACTTCTCAAATAACTGAAGTAACAAAAACTTTAAACAAGCTTAACATGGTGTAATTCTCAACAGTAGAGTAGTAAATTAAGCAATTATTTATATTCTCAAAGTATTTCTAGAGAGCCATCAATTCTCATAGCAAATAAGGACAAACAATACTTGCCTTTTGACTCATGTATAAAGAATGTTTTTTAAAATATCAATCTACAGGCTTCACATGATTCATCTGACACAAATCATAATTGTACCAAACTATTTTTAACTAGTCAATACAACACACGTTATTCTTTTATATATGAGTACTCTTTATATATCCTTTACAAAGCAAGCCATCTGACACATGGCTGGGATAATAGAACCCACAACTTTGATGGTCATATAGGGATTGCAGTGATATTCATAGCTTTTGACTTTAGCACTTTGCACCTATTTCTTCTCTGGTCGAACAAAAGAAAATTAACAGAGATTTACCATGACGGTGTTTTTTAAGAGAATTAGTGTTAGACTTGAAAACAAATAACATACGCTCTGATGCCATTATTAGCAAAACACAATTAATAGAGACATGGATTATTTCAAGATCAGTACAACATTTATGTACCTGTTAATGCAGCGTAGTGAAAGTTACAACCTAGAACATTGCTCCAATGTCCACTTTGAATCTCTTGGAATAAAGCAAAATTGCCACAAACTAAATGTCTTTTTATGTGTTAACGTGGAAGAAGAGAAGAGAACGTACTTCTCTGTGATTTTTCTTTTCTTGTGTTTCTCACACTCTGCCAAAGATCAGAACCTCTATATTTATGATCTCTCAAATAGCAGTTATCAACAAAAAATTGTCCCCACTACACTTACGTGTGGTAACTTCTTTTGAGAAGTTATTTCATCTGATCCCTTCAACAAAAAATGATGGGTCAGGTCTACCCACGTGGAGCGACCCATGACTTAGACCAAAAATCCAACATGAAGGATACAAAAATACATAAATAACACTAACTCATGTACTAAAGCTAATGTCACAGACAAGTACAATGCTAGGCGACCTATCATAACCCTTTACCTTAATATTCAATCTCCACACACTCCTATTCATGGTCATGTCCTCAGTGAGCTGGATCAACGCCATATCTTACCTAATCAGCTCTCCCCAATACTTCTTTGGTCTACATCTACCTCTTATTCAGCCCTCCAGAGCCAACCTCTCACACCTCCTCACCGGAGGATCCGTGCCTCTCATCTTCACAAGCCCGAACCATCTGAGTCTCGCCTCCCGTATCTTGTCCTCTATAGGGGCCACACCCACCTTTTCCCGAATAACTTCATTTCTAATTCAATCTAGTCAGGTATGCCCGCATATCCATGTCAACATCCTCATTTCAGCTACCTTCATCTTTTGGACATGAGAGTTCTTGACTGGTCAATACTCCGCCCTATACAACATAATCGGTCTGACCACCGTTCTGTAAAACTTACCTTTAAGTTTAGGTGGCATATTCTTATCACACAAAATACCTGAAATGAGCCTCCATTTCATTTATCCCGCCGTAATATGATGTGTAACATCCTCGTCGATCTTTCTATTCCCCTGTATAACCGACCAAAGGTATTTAAAACAGTCGCTCCTAGGGATGACTTAGAGAATCAAGCCTCACTTCTCCGTCCACAACCTGAGTCGAACCACTGAATTTACAATCCAAGTATTTTGTCTTGGTCCTGCTCAACATGAAACCTTTAGACTCCAGGGTCTGCTTCCAAATCTCTAATACCACTGAATTTCACTATACACTTTTATAGTGAAATCAAAAATGTAAAAGGGCTGCAAAAACTATAATTTTTACAGAGGAAGAAAAAATTGAAAGCCTGCATTAACTATGGATAGATGGAACTATCACGACCGAAAATCCATTGAAGGTCGTGATAGCGCCGGACACCGCTTTCAGGTAAGCCAAAAATAAATACTTAATTTGGTTCTCATTTTAATATTTTTAAAATCATATTTCCTTCAATTAAATAGTAAAAGATGGAATTTACAGAGTAAATTATAATAATATTTTTAACAATTTCAATACAGTACAACCCATAATCGCCCCAAAACTCGGTGTCACAAGTGCATGAGCCTCAACTAAGAATATAAAATAAAATACAACATCTGTCTGGAATACAAATTCGGACGGGAGAAATATAAATACTTTGAAGGAGACTCTGCTGGCTGCGGACTCGTAACGTGGAATGCAGCTCACCTAAATCCCCGTAATAACCGCGCCTCTGCGCCTACAAGGCCACTAGACATATATGCACCTGCACAAAAATGTGCGGCCAGTGTAGTATGAGTACGTAAATCAGCGCGTACCTAGTAAGTATCCCGCCTAACCTCGAAGAAGTAGTGACGAGGGGTCGACTTCAACACTTACTATGGGCTATAAATAAAATATCAATGATATAATTAGGCATGGATTATGTAGAAAGACTGTAAGCTCAATATCATGAAATAATTAAACAATTATTTTGTTCATAAGAAATTTCCAAATTTATTTTCGTCATTTAACATTTTTTGTATCTCGGGCCAATGAAAGCAATATCAATTATTATTAATTCCAAAAATATATCATGTGCAAATCATGCCAAGGTCGTACGGCCCGTTCCGATATAAATATTTAAACTGTGCACTGTCGAGGGTCGAACGACGCGAACCATAGATGTATCTATTTAACTTGTCGAGGCTTTCAGCCCGCTCCACAAAAGAGAAAATATAATTTAAAACAACCAAATTCAATATTTAGTAAGGGCAACTATTCAAGAAAAATACAAATTCTCATTTACGATCAAGAAGAATGAAGTTTAACCTTTTAAAGTTCATTTACCAAGTTTCGATATGATTTAAGGAATTTAAATTAACAAGTAGGATGCAAGCATCGCAATTATAACATGATTTGGGTTCTAGACTACCCGGACATAAGCATATTAGTAGCTGCGCACGGACTCTCATCACCTCTGTGTACGTAGCCCCCACAAATAGAAGCACATATTGTATTATTTCATATATGGGGTTAATTCCCTCTTACAAGGTTAGAAAGGAGATTTACCTCGCTCCGAAGTTCCATAGCCATCTCCCAAGCCTTTCAAACAACTCAAATCGATGCCCAACGCTCCAAAACTAGTCAATAAATGAGCAATTTCATAAATATATACTCTAATACGCGTTATAATCCTATTTACAATAATTTCCATCTCCGCTCGAAAAGTAGATAAATATCACTCTCGGGCCCACGTGCCCGGATTCCGAATATTTTTGAAGACAAACTTTATCCATAACCCCACGAACTCAAATATATAATTTATTTCCAATTCCATCCCCAAATTCGTGATCAAAATCCAAAAATACCAATTATAGGTTTTTTACTAAACATTCCACAATTTTCCCAAATTTTCCACCTTAAATACACATATAAACATTACATTTAGCTCACAACAAGTAAGAAACTACTTACCTTGAGTTACATGATGAAGACTCCTTAAAATCACCCAAGAACCGAGTTCCAAAAATCCCAAATGAAAATGAAGAAATGACCAAGTTCGATCCCTTATGTTCTACCCAGTTTCCATTTCTACGGATCTCCCATCGCTTCTGCGATCCAGGGCTTCCAGCCCATTTCCGCATATGCAGTCTCCAATGCGCAGATGTGCATCCGCATTTGCGGATATGCTTTCGCACCTGCGCCCCCAGGCTTTCTCTCAATCTCGCACCTGCGATGCACCTCCGCATCTGTAACCTCACAGGTGCGAACAACCCTTCGCACCTGTGGTCACTGCCCAGCTTCGCCCAAGCCGCACTTACGACCATTTTCTCGCTTCTGCGGTCACGCACCTGTGGTCAAATTTGTGCAAGTACGATTACACCAGAACTGGTGCACTTCAAACATCCTTGAAGCTTCAACTTGATCCGTTAACCATCCAAAACTTACCTAAGGCCCCCGGGACCACAACCAAATATTCAAACAAGTCCTAAAACATCATGCGAACTTAGTCGACCCTTTAAATCACATCAAAAAATACTAAAAACATGAATCACCCTCCAATTCAAACTTAATGAACTTTGAAACTTCAAACTTCTACAATCGATGTTGAATCCTATCAAATCACGTCCGATTAACCTCAAATTTTGCACACAACTCACACTCGACATTACGGACCTATTCCAACTTCCTAAATCAGAATCCGTCCCCGATATCAAAAATTTCACTCCCGGTCAAACTTCTCAAAAACCTTCAAATTTCTAACTTTCGCCAAATGACCCAAAACGACCTACGGACCTCCAAATCCACATCCGGATGCGCCCCCAATACCAAAATTACCTTACGGAGCTATTTCCAGACTCGGAATCCCAAACGGACATCGATAATATTGAAATATACTTCAACCCAAATTTATGAAATTCTTCCAAATGCCAACTTTTCACAATAGGTGCTGAAATGCTCTGGAGTCATCCAAAATCCGATCCGGACATACGTACAAGTCCAAAATTATCATACAAACCTGTTGAAACCTTCAAATCCCGATTCCGAGGTTGTTTACTCAAAAATCAAACCTTAGTCAATTCTTCCAACTTAAAGCTTCTGAAATTAGAATTTTCTCTCCAAATCAACTCCGAACTTCCCGGATTTCAATTTCAACCACACGTATAAGTCATAATACCTGAAGTGAAGCTACTCAAAGCCTCAAACCGCCAAACGACGTGATAGGGATCAAAACGACCGGTCGGATCATTACAAAAACAATACCCCACCTTCAGTCGGTCAATTTGTATAATAATAGAAAGTAATCAATTAAAGCTTAATTTTTGTTCTCAAGGATAAAATGGTCAAATAGATTTTACGAGATATTTCTGTAAATTAACTTTAGAGTTGGATATTCCCACTTACATATATACTAGTCTTGGGTACGCGCGTTGCGCGTATATCTTATCTTATTGAGTAATTTTTAAAAGATATCACTTAATATTATATCAAAATTTAAGTTTAAGTTACATAATAAAAGTGTAAGTTTTGAAAATGATGAATATTGATCCTAAACTTAATAACATAAAAATTATCCAATAGAGGTGCTCAATATATAGTTAAAAAGTTTTAAATTTTTTGGCATTTAATTCTATGCAAATCCATATTAGTTAGAATTTTTCGTTGTCCATGCAAATTCATATTGGTTGAGATTTTCACTATTGTGATTTTATTTAATTGGACATTGTCAAATTGAGCAAAAGTTTACTAATAGATACACCTTTACTTGTTACCATGATTTGTGGGGATTTTCTTAGACTTTAAGCGTTTAAATAGATAATATTTAATGGTTAAATTTTAATTATTTTTGAAGTCCTAAATATTTCAAATATAATTAAATAATTATTTTTCCGAATGTGAACTATGCTAGTCTCTAGGTTTGTGCTCTGCATGTGTGACCCATATTAGTGTTTACATAATTTTAAAATATCACTTAAATATTATTAAATATTATGTTTGAATTATAAAATAAAATTTAATTCAAGAAAAAGTGTAAGTTTCTTGAAAATTATGAATATTGGTCCCGCTTAGATAGTCAATAAATTAAGGAAGAAATTTTACCTCACAAAAATCCCCAGATGTCTTATTTCAAAATTATTGTGACTCTTATTATTATACAATAATCGATCTTATAATATTTTATTATTTATTTCACCGTTAATAATATAATTCTATTTTTATGGAAATAAATATATGTTTTCTAAATGTTTTATCTACTTTGATTATTTTTTTGCTAATTAGTTAAAATTTAACTAGTTGTTCTCAACATTATAGGAAATAATTTTTTTGTTGATTCATATTCTTAATTTTAGATTTGTTATGATGACGTACATGGTGGGTTTGGTTAGAAGTTAGGAACGAAGGTGGTACTTCTTTGTTTGATTTTGCTAAAGCTTTTGACTTGGTGCTAGGTAATTCGTGTTTCCAGAAGAGGGAGGATCACTTGGTCACCTTCCGGAGTAAGGTAGTCAGGACTCAGATTGATTATTTTCTCCTTAGGAGGGGTGATAGGGGCCTTTGCACTAACCACAAGGTTATACCGAGTGAGTATCTGTCGACGCAACATAGGCTCTTGGTAACGGACTTGAAGGTCAGGAGAACAAGGAAGAAGAGAGCGGTGTACGACCAGCCTAAAATTAAGTGGGGAACGTTGACTAAGGTTAATGCTTAGGAGTTACGGGAGAAGTTGTTGGCCATGGGGGCCTGGGGAAATAGCGGGAACGCGAGTAGCATGTGGACCACGACAGCAAACTGCATTAGAGAGGCTGTTAGAGAGGTGCTAGGGGTAACGGATGGTTATGCGGGAGGCCACAAAGGAGACTGGTGGTAGAATACGGAGGTCTAAGGAAAAGTGAAAGATAAGAAAACGGCATATCTGAAGCTAGTGGAGAGCACGGACGAGGGGGAGAAGAGGATGTGTAGGGAGTGTTACAAGAACGCAAGGAAAGAGGAAAAATTGGCAGTCACAGTGGCTAAGACCAAGTACTGTGCATCAAGGATGAAGATGGTAAGGTTCTGGTGGAAGAGGCGTGTATCAGGCGTAGATGGTAGGTGTACTTCCATAGGATCTTGAACGAGGAAGGGTACAAGAACATTGTGTTAGGTGAGTTGGAGAATTTAGAGAGTCAGAGGGATTTTGGGTTTTGTAGGCGTATTAGGAGTGTAGAGGTGGAGTGGGCGATGTGGAAGATGAGCAGGGGTAAGGCTACTGGGCCAGATGAGATCCCAGTAGAATTTTGGAAGGTAGTGGGTCGAGCAGGCTTGGAGTGGTTTGTTGGTTTGTTAATTGTCATTTTCAGGACGAAGAAGATGCCCGAAGATTGGCGGCGGAGTTTTATGATCTGGTTGTATAAAAACAAAGGTGATATCAAGGACTGTAACAACTATAGGGGTATCAAGATACTGAGTCATACTATGAAAGTTTAGGAGAAGGTGGTGAAGATGAGGGTGCGACGTAGTGTTACTATTTTTGAGAACCAGTTCAGATTTATGCCGGGACGGTCTACTAAAGAAGCGAATCACCTTGTGAGGATATTGGTGGAGCAATATAAGGAAAGGAAGAAGGACTTGCATTTGGTAATCATCGACCTATAGAAGGCATATGATAAAGTCCCGCGAGAGGTCATATGGAGATGTATGGAGGCTAGCGGTGTCTTGGTGGCATACAATAGTGCGATTAAGGACATGTACGAGAAGCGAAGACTCGGATGAGGATTGTGGGAGGAGACTCAAATCATTTGCCTTAGTGTTTGATGTGCTGACGCATAACATACAAGGGGAGGTGCCATGGTGTATGCTATTTACTGATGATATAGTCCTGATTGACAAGGAGGCAGAGTTAATGCTAAGATGGAAGTTTAGAGACAAACTCTAGAGTCTAAAGGTTTCAAGTTGAGTAGGTCAAAATCTGAGTACTTGGAGTGCAAGTTCAGTGAGTGGATGCATGAAGAAGAAGTGGAAGTGAGGATTGGGACTCAGGTCATCCTTAAAAGAGTTAGTTTCAAGTATCTTGGGTCTATTATTCAAGGCAAAGGGGAGATTGACGAGGATGTTACTCATCGTATTGGAGCGGGGTGGATGAGATGGAGGCTCTTCTCAGGGGTTTTGTGTGATAAGAATGTGCCACTTCAACTTAAGGGCAAGTTCTATAGAGTGATAGTTAGACCGACTATGTTGTATGGAGTTGAGTGTTGGCCCGTCAAGAAGTCCCATGTCCAAAAGATGAAAGTAGCTGAAATGAGGATGTTGAGATGGATGTGTGGGCATACTAGGAAAAACAGGATTAGGAATGAAGTTATTAGGGACAAGGTAGGAGTAGCATCTGTGGAGGACAAGTTGCGAGAATCGAGGCTGAGATGGTTCGGACATGTGAAGAGGAGAGACATAAATGCTCCGGTGAGGAGGTGTGAGAGGTTGTCCATGGTGGATCCAAGGAAGGGAAGGGTGTAACGACCCGACCGCTCATTTTATATGCTAGAACCCCGTTCCCCTAAATAAAACTTTCTCTACTTGTTTTTACTGATTTATGACTTGCGGGAATGATTGGTTCGGGATTTAGAAGCGTTTGGGTTGAAATCGGAACACTTGGTTCCTTAAGGTTGGCTTGAAAGGCCAAGTTTGACTTTGGTCAACATTTTAGTAAACGACCTCGGAATCGGGATCTAACGTTCCAATAGGTTAGTATGATGATTTCAGACTTGGGTGTTTGCTCGGATCAGGTTTTGGATGACCTGGGAGCGTTTCGGTGCCTAATAGTGAAAGTTGGTTCTTGAAGGTTTTAGAAGTTCTTTAAAATTTGGTTTGGAGCGGGTTTTGGTGATATTGAGGTCCAAACGGAATTTCGATACTAGGAATAGTTCTGTAGTGTCATTTAAGACTTGCACGCAAAATTTTGTGTCATTCCGAGTAGTATACGTAGGTTTCGGCGTATTGGAAGTAAATTGAAGAACTTGAAGTTCTTAAGTTTGATTCAATTGGTTTTAGGGTACGATTCTTAGTTTTAATGTTGTTTCGGGCATTCCGTGAGTTCGAGCGAGTCCGTTTTGTGATTCCAAACTTGTTGGTATGTTCGGGCGAGACCCCGAGTGCCAATCGGACGAGGCTCGGACTAAGTTGAGAATTTGGAACTACAGCTGAGTGCACCAGATTTGTCATAACCGTACCTGCGGTTGGTTAGCCGCATGTGCGAGATCGTAGATGCGGGCCAAGCCTCGCAGATGCGGCCAATGAGGGCAGCCCCAAATTCCGCAGAAGCGGGACTGCAGAAGCGGTAAAACGCTCGCAGAAACGGCCCAGCCGGCCCAGGAACTGCCACAGAAGCGAGGGCGCAGGTGTGGAAAAGCTGGAGGCAGTGAGATTCATTTAATACGGGACTTAGACCAATTTTTACTCATTTCACTCACTTCTTGGGCGATTCTTGGAGCTTCTTGAGAGGGGCTTTCACCTAGATT
>AWOL01S0007084.1:183331-245160 GCA_000715115.1 Nicotiana otophora
AAGAACTTGAAGTTCTTAAGTTTGATTCAATTGGTTTTAGGGTACGATTCTTAGTTTTAATGTTGTTTCGGGCATTCCGTGAGTTCGAGCGAGTCCGTTTTGTGATTCCAAACTTGTTGGTATGTTCGGGCGAGACCCCGAGTGCCAATCGGACGAGGCTCGGACTAAGTTGAGAATTTGGAACTACAGCTGAGTGCACCAGATTTGTCATAACCGTACCTGCGGTTGGTTAGCCGCATGTGCGAGATCGTAGATGCGGGCCAAGCCTCGCAGATGCGGCCAATGAGGGCAGCCCCAAATTCCGCAGAAGCGGGACTGCAGAAGCGGTAAAACGCTCGCAGAAACGGCCCAGCCGGCCCAGGAACTGCCACAGAAGCGAGGGCGCAGGTGTGGAAAAGCTGGAGGCAGTGAGATTCATTTAATACGGGACTTAGACCAATTTTTACTCATTTCACTCACTTCTTGGGCGATTCTTGGAGCTTCTTGAGAGGGGATTTCACCTAGCTTTTGGAGGTAAGTAATTTTCACCAAATGTGATTTAAATACTTAGATTATGGGTAGATTAATATGTGGACATTAGTGAAAAAATAAGGGTTTAGTGGAATACCTAGGTTTTTGATAAAAACGAGATTTAACCACAAAGTTGTTATGGAATTTAGTAAAAAATCATATATTTATGTTCCTAAGGTTATGGGTAACAACTTTTTTTGACTATTTTCGGAATCCAAGTGTGGGGGCCCGGGGGTGAATTTTAGGAATCTTGCAATTTAGGTTCGGTAATCACTTAAATGGTGAAATTATGAATTTTTGAGCATAGATTGATTAGTTTATGTTATGTTTGACTAGCTTCGAGTCATTTGGCATCAAATTTGGAGGTTTGAGCGCGTTCTTGAATTGGGAAGTAGGCTTTGAGGCGAGGTAAGTCTCCTTTCTAACCTTGTAAGAGGGAATTAACCCCATAGGCGAATTAAATAAATGTGTGTACCTATTTGTGGTGGGGCTACGTGCGTACAAGGTGATGAGAGTCCGTACATAGCTACTATTGTGCTATTGTCCGGGTAGTTTAGGAACCGTATCATACTTTAAGAGTTTATTAGAATACTTGATTGTAAAATGAGAATTCGTGTTTCCTTAAAAATAATTGCTATTTGTGGATCGGGCCGAGCGCCTCGGTAGTAAATAGATGCATCTATGGTTCGCGCCGTTCGACCCTCCGGCAGTGCATAATTTAATATTATATTGGACCGGGCCGTACGATCTCAGCATAATTGTGCATGTTAATTATTTGTAACTCTCCGTGATTTATACTGCTTAAATGCCTTGAAATGTAAGTAGTTAAATGATATGACCGAAATTGAAATTTTAATTTTTGAAAGAAGTACTTATCTCTTCCCGTTATTGAACTGTCAGAATTATTCATGATATCTATACTTAGCATAACACTTTAATTACATTATTATTGGCCCTAGTAAGTGTCAAGTCGACCCCTCGTTACTAATTCTTGGAGGTTAGGCGGGATACTTACTGGGTATATATTGTTTATGTACTCATACTACGCTTATGTACTTAATTGTACAGGATCTGAGGCTGGTGCATCTAGTTACCCGCCCGGCACGCATACCTGATCTTGGACTGAGACTTCACGATAAGCTGCCCCCTTCTGAGCTGTTAAGCAGCATGCCGGAGTTTCTCTTTTTTTTTATCAGTCTATTCTATTTCAGACAGTACGATAGTCATCCTTTTGTATATTCTACTAGTTGCCCACATACTTGTGACACTAGATCTTGGCACGTATTAGTAGACTTTGATTTTTGGATTACAATTCAATAGTTATAACTGCTTTTAGATGTTTCCGTTTGTTTGTCTTAAAAATCCGTTATTTATCAAATGCTTTAAATGTAAGTAAAGCTAAATGTTGGAATTGCTTAATAAACAGAAAAATGGAAAATCACTAAGTTGTTCACTGTTGGCTTGACCAGCAACGGTGTTGGACGCCATCACGGCCTGACATGGAGTTGGGTCATGACAACATGGTATCATAGCAGTAGGTTCACGTAGGTCTCACAAGTTATGGGCAGGCCTAGTAGGTTCTTGCGGATCGGTGCGGAGACGTCCGTACTTATCTTCGAGAGACTATGGGGTGTTAGGAAACTACTCATTATTCATCTCCTATCATGCAATTGATGGTATACTAAATTTTCTTCTTCTGTTCTCTCACAGATGCTGAGGACGTGTACGACAGACGTTCCAGACCCGGGAAGGGCTGCTCCCCTCATTACTAGAGGCCGAGGCAGAGACCGGGGGAGGGTACCGGCATGAGGTAGGGGATGAGGGCGTCCCAGAGCCGCCCCAGTAGCACCACCAGCAGATCCAGTAGAGGATTCCATTATGGATGAGCAGGGCGAGGTGCCCGCAGCAGAGCCAGCCCCGGTAGATATTATGACAGCATCGGGCTTTCAGGAGATCATGGGTCGTATGCTGCGGTTCATGGATTCTATAACCCATGCTGGTTTATTTCCAGCAGACCCAGCCACATCTCAGGCAGGAGGGGGAGCACAGACCCCTACTGCTCAGGCTCTTGGGCATGCAGCTGCAGTGTATCAGAATCTGGGTACATTACCCGCGGACGGGGCCCAGCTAGTTGCAGCAGTGGCACCTGAGCCTAGATCGGCTGCGAACGATGATTCACAGAAGTTATTGGACAGATGGACTAGGCTACACCCTCCTGTCTTCAGAGGCGAGCGCCATGAGGATGCCCAGGATTTCGTGATAGGTGTAGGGACAGACTGCACAACATTAGGATACTGGAGTCTCATGGGGTTGACTTTACTACTTTCCAGCTGGAGGGCAGGGCCCGTAGATGGTGGCAGTCTTACCTTCTTGGCAGACCAGCGGGTTCTCCTCCCATGACTTGGAGCTAGTTCACACAGCTTTTCCTGGATAGGTATATTCCACCCTCGGAGAGAGAAGAGTTGTGGTATCAGTTTGAGCAGCTTGAGCAGGGTCAGATGTCAGTGACCGACTATGAGGCGAGGTTTTTTGAGTTGTCTCACCATACACTTATAATACTTCCTACGGATGTAGAGAGAGTACGGAGGTTTGTTGCGGGGTTGCACTCCGGTATTAGGGCCAATATGGCCCGAGAGGTTGAGATAGGGACTTCTTATCAGCTGGTAGTGGAGATTTCTCGGAGGGTTGAGGGCTACTGTCAGAGAGAGAGAGAGCAAGTACAGCAGGACAAGAGGGCTCATTTCTCTGGAGAGTTTAGAGGTGCCCCGACTAGGGACAGAGGTCAGTTTGGGAGAGGTCAGCCTAGCAGGCCCCCATATTCATCACCGCCACCTCCTCAAGGTGCTCCAGCGCGCCCCTATTTCTGCACCATACCAGAGAGTTCTTACCGCCCATCAGCCATCCAGGGTTCTTCCAGTGGGTACTCAGGTCACCAGGGTTCTTCTAGCTCCTATCTTAGTGCCATGCCGGAGAGTTTATACCGCCCACCGGCTATTCAGGCTTCTTCCAGTGGGTCTACAGTCCATCAGGATCAGACATCAGGGCAGCAGATCGCCGCACCGAGGGGCCATTTTGAGTGCGGAGATATCGGTCATATAAAGAGATTCTGCCCCAGGCTTCGGGGCAAGGCAGTGCAGCAGGGTCAGCAGCCCATGATTACAGCACCGGTTGTCTGGCTGCCCAGAGGTGGAGGGCAAGCTGGCAAGGGCCGTCCTAGAAGGGGAGGCCAATCAGTTACTGTTCAGTCAGGCAGAGGCCAGCCCGCCGGTGCTCCAGCCAAATTCTATGCTTTTCAGGCCAGACCAGATGCATTGGCCTCAGATGTCGTGATCACAGGTATTATTTATGTATGCGGTAGGGATGCTTTGGTATTATTTGATCCAGGGTCTCCCTATTCATATGTGTCATCTCGGTTTGCTCATTTTCTGGATATTCCTTGTGAGTCCTTGGGTACTCTTGTTTATGTGTCCACACATGTGGGCGATTCTGTGGTTGTGGATCGGTTCTACCAGACCTGTGCGGTCGCATTCTATGGTTACGAGACTACAACGGACCTTTTATTGCTTGATATGATCGACTTTGAGGTTATCCTGGGCATGGACTGGTTATCCCCATATCACGTCATCATTGATTGTCATGCCAAGACTATTACCTTAGCGATGCCAGAATTACCGAGATTGGAGTGGAAGGGTTCCTCGGTTAGTACAGATAGTCGGGTCATCTCTTTTCTGAAGGCTCGACATATGGTCGAGAAGGGTTGTTTGGCTTATCTAGCTTATGTTCGGGACACCACCGCAGAGTCTCCAACAATTGATTCAGTGCCAGTAGTCCGGGCGTTTGCCGATGTGTTTTCTTCTGACCTTCAGGCATGCCGCCAGATCGTGATATTGATTTTCGTATTGATTTGGCTCCAGGCACCTAGCCTATATCTATCCCACCGTACCGTATGGCTCCGAAAGAATTGAAGGAGCTGAAGGAGCAGCTTGAGGAGTTGTTAGTAAAGGGGTTTGTGAGACCAAGTGTATCACCTTGGGGTACACCAGTGTTATTTGTGAAGAAGAAAGATAGGACTATGCGGATGTGCATTGATTACCGCCAGTTGAACAAGGTTACCATTAAGACAAAGTACCCATTATCGCGTATCGATGATTTTTTTGACCAGTTGCAGGGTTCTAGGGTGTTCTCTAAAATTGACTTGAGGTCAGGGTACCATCAGTTGAAGATTCGGGACTCAGATGTTCCGAAGACGGCCTTTCGTACTAGATATTGCCATTATGAGTTTCTAGTGATGTCCTTCGGCTTGACTAATGCCCCAGCGGCGTTTATGGATCTGATGAACCGGGTGTTCAGGCCTTATATTGATTCCTTTGTTATTGTCTTCATTGATGACATCTTGATTTACTCACGTAGCCTGGGGGAGCATGAGCAGATTTGAGAGTGGCACTTCAGACCTTGCGAGAATAGAAGCTATATGCTAAGTTCTCCAAGTGTGATTTGTGGCTAGAGTTTGTGGCATTCTTGGGGCATATTGTATCAGGAGAAGGTATTAAGGTGGATCCCAAGAAGATTGAGGCAGTTCAGAGTTGTCCTTGTCCCGCTTTGGTGACCGGGATCAGGAGTTTCCTGGGGTTAGCAGGTTATTATCGCCGGTTTGTGCAGGGTTTCTCATCCATTGCAGCACCTCTGACTAGATTGACCCAGAAGGGTGCTCCATTCCGTTGGTCCGATGATTGTGAGGCGAGCTTCCAGAAGCTCAAGACAGCTTTGACTACAACACTGGTTCTAGTATTGCCTTCCGGGTCGGGGATGTATACGGTATATTGTGATGCTTCACGCGTTGGCTTGGGTTTGTGTATTGATGCAGAAGGGGAGAGTTATTGCATATGCTTCACGTCAGCTGAAGATTCATGAGAAGAATTACCATGTGCACAATCTAGAGTTAGCCGTGATTGTTCATGCTCTTAAGATATGGAGGCGTTATCTGTATGGGGTGCCATGTGAGGTTTATACTGATCATCGCAACTTACAGCATTTGTTCAAGCAAAGGGATCTCAATTTGAGGCAGCATAGACGGCTCGAGTTACTGAAGGATTAAGACATCACCATTCTTTATCATCCGGGCAAGATAAATGTGGTCGTGGATGCCTTAAGCAGAAAGGCAGAGAGTATGGGTAGCTTGGAATTCATTTCAGCAGGGGAGAGGCCACTAGCTTTGGACATTCAGTCCTTGGCTAACAGACTTGTGAGGTTAAATATTTCATAGCCCAGTCGAGTTCTTGCATGTGTTGTTGCCCAGTCTTCACTATTGGGGCAGATCAAGGCTCGGTAGTTTGATGACCCACATTTGGCAGTCCATAGAGACATGGTACTACAGGGTAGTGCCAAGGAGGTTTCTATTAGCGATGATGGTGTTCTGCGACTTCAGGGCCGTCTATGTGTTCCCAATGTCGATGGCTTGAGAGAGAGGATTCTAGAGGAGGCACACAGTTCTCGGTATTCTATTCATCCAGGTGCTACGAAGATGTATCGTAACCTGAGACAGCACTATTGGTGGTGGCGTATGAAGAAAGATATAGTTGAGTATGTGCCTAGGTGTCTAAATTACCAGCAGGTCAAGTATGAACACCAGAGGCCAGGTGGCCTACTTCAGCAAATGACTATACCTGAGTAGAAATGGGAGCACATTACCATGGACTTCGTGGTTGGGTTACCGCGGACCTTGCAGAAGTTTGATGCAGTTTGTGTCATTGTCGACAGGTTGACCAAGTCGGCACACTTTATTTCGGTTGTGACTACATAAGCTTCAGAGAAGTTGGCCCAGATTTATATTAGGGAGATAGTTCGGTTGCACGGTGTGCCTGTTTCCATCATATCAAATAGAGGCCCTCAATTCACTTCACATTTCTGGAGAGCCGTACAAAATGAGTTGGGGACCCGTGTATAACTCAGCACAGTATTTCATCCACAGACCGATGGCCAATCAGAGCTGATAGTTCAGATATTGGAGGACATGCTAAGAGCATTTGTGATTAACTTTGGGGGACAGTGGGATCAGTTCTTGCCTTTGGCCGAGTTTGCTTACAATAACAGTTATCAGTCTAGCATCGAGATGGCTCCATTTGAGGCTTTATATGGTCGGCGATGTCGTTCTCCCATCGGGTGGTTTGAGCCCGACGAGGCTAGGTTATATGGCACTAATTTGGTAAAGGATGCCTTGGAAAAGGTAAAGTTGATTCAGGAGTGACTTCGCACAGCACAGTCTAGACAGAAGAATTACGATGATCAGAAGGCGCACGATGTATCATTTATGGTCGGAGAGAAGGCTCTCTTGAAGGTTTCGCCGATGAAGGGTATTATGAGATTCGGAAAGAAGGGAAAATTGAGCCCAAGGTTTATAGGCCCATTTGAGGTGTTGAGGCGAGTTGGGGAGGTTGCTTATGAGCTTTCTTTACCTCCCAACCTATCAGGGGTTCATCCAGCTTTTCATGTGTCTATGCTCCGGAGATATCATGCCGACTTGTCACATGTGCTAGCTTTCAGCACTATTCAGTTAGATGAGAGCTTGGGTTATGAAGAGGAGCCAGTTGCTATTGTTGCTAGACAGGACCGCCAGTTAAGATCCAAGAGGATTTCCATGGTAAAGGTTCAGTGGAGGGGCCAACCAGTCGAGGAGGCAACCTGGGAGTCCGAGGAGGACATGCGGAGCAGATATCCACACTTATTCAGCACTTCAGGTATGAATCAAAACTCGTTCAAGGACAAACGTTTGTTTAAGAGGTGGAGAATGTAACGACCCGACAGGTCATTTTACTTGCTAGAACACAGTTCCCTTAAATAAGACTTCCCGTACTTGTTTTTACTGATTTATGACTTGCGGGGATGGTTGGTTTGGGATTTAGAAGAGTTTGGGTTGAAATCGGAACACTTGATTCCTTAAGGTTGGCTTGAAAGGCCAAGTTTGACTTTGGACAACATTTTTAGTAAACGACCTCAGAATTGGGCATATGCTCGGATCAGGTTTTGGATGACCCGGGAGCGTTTCGGCGCCTAATAGTTAAAGTTGGTTCTTGAACGTTTTAGAAGTTCTTTAAAATTTGGTTTGGAGCGGGTTTTGGTGATATCGAGGTCCAAACGGAATTCCGAAACTGAGAATAGTTCCGTAGTGTCATTTAAGACTTGCATACAAAATTTGGTGTCATTCCGAGTAGTATAAGTACATTTCGGTGTATTGGAAGTAAATTGAAGAACTTGAAGTTCTTAAGTTTGATTCAATTGGTTTTAGGGTGTGATTCTTAGTTTTAATATTGTTTCGGGTGTTCCGTGAGTTCGAGTGAGTCCGTTTTGTGATTCCAAACTTATTGGTATGTTCGGGCGGTGCCTCGGGTTTCCCCGAGTGCCAATCGGATGAGGCTCGGACTAAGTTGAGAATTTGGAACTACAGCTGAGTGCACCAGATCTGTCATAACCGCACCTGCGGTTGGTTAGCCGCATGTGCGAGCTCGCAGATGCGGGCCAAGCCTCACAAATGCGGCCAATGAGGGCAGCCCTAAATTCCGCAGAAGCGGCCCCTTCTCGGCAGAAGCGGGATCGCAGAAGCAGTAAAACGCCCGCAGAAGCGGCCCAGCCGGCCCAGGAACTGCCGCAGAAGTGGACTCTTGTCCGCAGAAGCGACGGCACAGATGGGAAAAAGCTGGAGGCAATAAGATTCATTTAATACGGGACTTAGACCAATTTTTACTCATTTAACTCACTTCTTGGGCGATTCTTGGAGCTTCTTGAGAGGGGCTTTCACCTAGCTTTGGAGGTAAGTAATTTCCATCAAATATGAATTAAATACTTAGATTATGGGTAGATTAATATGTGGACATTAGTGAAAAAATAAGGGTTTAGTGGAATACCTAGGTTTTTAATCAAAACGAGATTTAACCACAAAATTGTTATGGAATTTAGTAAAAACTCATATATTTATGTTCCTAAGGTTATGGGTAACAACTTTCTTTGAATATTTTCGGAATCCGAGCGTGGGGGCCCGGGGGTGAATTTTAGGAATCTTACAATTTAGGTTGGGTAATCACTTAAATGGTGAAATTATGAATTTTTTAGCATAGATTGATTAGTTTATGTAATGTTTGACTAGCTTCGAGTCGTTTGGAGTCAAATTTGGAGGTTTGAGTGCGTTCTTGAATTGGGAAGTAGGTTTTGAGGCGAGGTAAGTCTCCTTTCTAACCTTGTAAGAGGGAATTAACCCCATAGGCGAATTAAATAAATGTGTGTACCTATTTGTGGGGGGGAGCTACATGCGTACGAGGTGACGAGAGTCCGTACGTAGCTACTATTGTGCTATTGTCCGGGTAGTTTAGGAACCATATCATACTTTATTAGAAATGTTTGTGCCCTTATTTGCTAATTCAATTACTCGAATCATGTTAGAATTTGACAAAAGATTTTGAGAAAGGGATATGTTCACCTATTTAAAGAGTTTATTAGAATACTTGATTGTAAAATGAGAATTCGTGTTTCCTTAAAAATAATTGCTATTTGTGGATCGGGCCGAGCGCCTCGGTAGTAAATAGATGCATCTATGGTTCGCGCCGTTTGACCCTCCGGCAGTGCACAATTTAATATTATGTTGGACCGGGCCGTACAACCTCGGCATAATTGTGCATGTTAATTATTTGTAACTCTCCGTGATTTATACTGCTTAAATGCCTTGAAATGTAAGTAGTTAAATGATATGACCGAAATTGAAATTTTAATTTTTGAAAGAAGTACTTATCTCTTCCCGTTATTGAACTGTCAGAATTATTCATGATATCTATACTTAGCATAACACTTTAATTACATTATTATTGGCCCTAGTAAGTGTCAAGTCGACCCCTCGTCACTATTTCTTCGAGGTTAGGCGGGATACTTACTGTGTACATATTGTTTATATACTCATACTACGCTTATGTACTTAATTATACAGAATCTGAGGCTGGTGCATCTAGTTACCCGCCCGGCGCGCATACCTGATCTTAGACCGAGACTTCACGATGAGCTGCCCCCTTCTGAGCCGTTCAGCAGCATGCCGGAGTTTCTCTTTTATTTTTATCTGTCTATTCTATTTCAGACAGTAGGATAGTCATCTTTTGTATATTCTACTAGTTTCCCACACACTTGTAACACTAGATCTTGGCACGTATTAGTAGACTTTGATTTTTGGATTATAGTTCAATAGTTATAACTGCTTTTAGATGTTTCCGTTTGTTTGTCTTAAAAATCCGTTATTTATCAAATGCTTTAAATGTAAGTAAAGCTAAATGTTGGAATTGCTTAATAAACAGAAAAATAAGAAATCACTAAGTTGTTCACTGTTGGCTTGTCCAGCAACGGTGCTGGACGCCATCACGGCCTGACATGGAGTTGGGTCATGACAAAGGGGTAGGCCTAAGATGTATTGGGGAGAGGTAATTAGGCAGGACACGTCATTGCTTCAGCTTACCGAGGACATGACCCACGATAGGAAGGTGTGGAGGTCGAGGATTAGGGTTGTAGGTTGACAGATAGTAGTGTATTCCTCCTAGGCCATTCAATAGTACTAGGACTATTTTTGTAATTTCCTATTTATGGTTCTTTATTATGCATGTTGTGGCATTCACGCCTGTTACCATGTTACATTATTGCTAAGTTTATTTGATACTTGGTTGCTTTATCTTCATTGTTCCTTGAGCTGAGGGTCTATCGAAAACAGCCTCTCTATCTCTATGAGGTAGGTGTAAGGTTTGCGTACACACTACCCTCCCCAGACCCAATTTATGGGATCAAACTGGGTTTGTTGTTGTTGTTGTATATTTTTAACTTTAGATCATCCTAAGTTTAAGTATGTAAATGTAATTAAAATTTTATTGAATAAGAATTACATTTTATTTTCAACACTATGCCAAACGCAAGATATTGATTGACAATAATATTCTCAAAAATGTTAAGAACTCTGTCAAATAATAGTATAGAAAGATGTCGAACCCACAGAGATTGGTTTATCTATTTTACAGACGTTTCTTGTTTTAATTAGTATTTGAGAAAATCAGAAAGAGTTGAGTTGTAAATTAAATAATTAAAAATGCATGAATAGAGCAAAAAAAAAAATTTATTTTTCACAAATATAATAAAAAGGTGTTGGGATCCTGACTTCACTTAATATTTTATTTATATAGTAGATACATTTATCCTTCAATTTTTATTTTTCAGAAATGTATAAATGCCTCTCACGATTACATTTATGTATTATTACTATAGTTGAACAATTAATTGCTCTCCTCTCGGTTATACAAATTAATCGTTAAAATGGTAATATTAAAGAACTAAAAATATATACTTGAACTAAAACATACTCTTTTAAGTAAGTCCCTTTCGGTTACCCTACTAGTTATAACTGATGACTACAATATTAGCCTTTTTCGATTATAAATAAGTGTAGAATCAATTTTAACATATAAGAGCTAGATGTCACTAAATAAAAGTTAACATCTATCAATACCAAAATTAACTAGATTACTTCTTCCGCCTCTTTGGTTACAGAATTAGTAAAGTTAATATGTAGTACGAAATAGATAGATATTAACAAATTAAATAACACCTAACTATAAAGCAAATAAAATTTAAATAAAAAGTTTCAGCTCAAGCATGTGAAATTGAGGAATAATATCTACTATTATATAGAAATATTAAGATTTGTCATTCTCCCAACACAAGAAACGTTATTCCATAATGGAGTTAGTACTAACAATGAAAATATTCTTGTCCGTTAAATAAGAAAATAGAAAGAAATATTCAAGAAAATAATTTTTCCAGGAACTAAAGTAATTTTCAATATTACAATTTATTCGGAACTAGAAATGAAGCCAGAGTAATGGCTAAAAGAAGAATGGGAAAGAAGATGCTTTCAAAGAATGTTTTATGCCAAGCTCTCCTCTCAATTTTCTATCAATTTTTTCGTTCCTCCAGGTGATGCTCAATGTGGCGCTATTTATAGATGTCCCGTCAGGTCACGTACATTGAATCTCCACACTTCATATTTTATCAAGTTGGCAACTTTCCCGTAGTTGTAAATTTGTTACGAAACTTTTGTGTCCAATTTGGCAAGTTGCCACTCCAATTGTTTAAAATTGTGTGCTCGTGAGATCCGTTCTGACAATGTAACTTTGCCAATCAAAGAGCTCATTAGTGAATGTCCACTTGCTTTGGCATATACATGATAATAGGCTACATGTACAGTTGCTTCTTTTCTTTTGGTTTTCAGCTTTCTCTTTTCTTTTTTTTGTTTTTTTGTTTTGTTTTTTTTATTTTATTTATTTGTCTTGGATCTTGTTTTGTAAAATGCAGAACCTGAATCTCTTTAGTCCACATGTCTCCTTAATTGTCAACTTGTTTATTATTTGGTATTCCTACAAAAAAAAAAATATATTAGAATTAAAATTATTTATTTTATGGATGATACTTTTCTCTTATCAAATTTCCCCGTATTTAAATATTTGTTTGTCCTCGAGCAAAGAAAATGAATAAATATTTAAGTAAAATCATAAGAAGTTTTGTCACGACCCAAAATTTAACTAGTCGTGATGGCACCTAACCTTATCCGCTAAGTAAGCCTAATAACAACAATCCGATTTATTAGTATTTAACTGACTCTAATACACTTCCCAAGTACTGGTAGTACAAATCATGAGTTTCTAAGATTAGAATTTACAAAGCTGGTGTGCAATAAAAATACGTCATATGTCTGATGCAGGTACATCTTCAGATCCAACTCTCGCTGTACGCATCTACATATGCATAAGAAATCTGCACGCAAGGTGAAGAAGTGTAGTATGAGTACAATTGACCCCATGTACTCAATAAGTAACAAACCTAACCTTAGGTTGAAAGTAGTGACGAGCTAGGACAAGTGTCAAAGTCCAACTCCAATAATTAATAACATCTCATAACAATACAATTTAAAGCAGAACAAGTAATAACTCAATAAAAATGCTCGGCTCGTATAAAATTCCAAAAAAATAAACATTTTCTTTTCAATATAACAGTAAAACTCAAATCTTTTGCCGAAAGTCACCGAAAATTTGACTAAGTCTGAAACCTGTAATTTTTCTCAAAACAAAACTTTAGCGGCAGATAAGAAATCTCATTATCAGATGGCATGAGAAAAAATACTCCTCTATGCCTACATATCAACTATGCATGGCTAATGCAATGCAGCATAATGATGAACTCATGTACTCATACTCTCAGAGTACTCAATCTCACAGTACTATATATGGCCAATCCATCCCAAGGAAGATCCATCCCAAATATATACATAATAACTGACATTCAGTCACTTAGTACTGTACAGGGCCAATCCAGCCCAGGGAACTCCATCCCAAATATAAATAAATCAACTACGCTCTCTGTGTGGGGTGCAGACTCCGGAGGGGATCCTTCAGCTCAAGCGCTATAATCCGCACGAATAACTCACATGCTATAGTATGAATATCTGGATAATAAACAACAGGGGCGCTCCCGAGGTACCGCCTTGTAGTCCCAAAAGTAAATATGCAACAGGGGAGCTCCCGAGGTACCGTCTCGTAGTCCCAAATGTAAATATGCAACAGGGGAGATCCCGAGGTACCGCCTCGTAGTCCCAAAAGTAAATATGTAACAGGGGAGATCCCGAGGTACCGCCTCATAGTCCCAAAAGTAAATATGCAACATGGGAGCTCCTGAGGTACCGCCACGTAGTCCCAAAAGTAAATATGCAATAGGGGAGCTCCTGAGGTACCACCTCGTAGTCTCAAAAGTAAATATGCAAAAGGGGAGCTCCTGAGGTACTGCCTCATAGTCCCAAAAGTAAATACACCACTCATAACCTATGGAACGACGAATTGACAACAAGGAATCTTACAGTTAAAGACTGAATACGAAATCAAGAAAATAGATAATTCAACTAAGCATGTTGCACAAATTGCAAGTAAGAGTTAAAATACGTAGACATGCTACATTAGGCTAAACATGATAACTACACAATTCCACGTAATCAATTACGTCACAGTTTCTACGGTGCACGCCCACACACCCATCGCCTAGCATGTGCGTCACCCCCAAGTAAATCATATAACACGTATTTTTTGGATTTATACCCTCAGCTCCAAGTTTAGAAAGGTTACTTACCTCAAACAAGCCGAATCCAATACCGAGCAAGATAAACAGTACTCCAGAAATTCCATTCCGCACGTATCAACCTCCAAACGCATTCCTATCTTCTCAATTCAGTCCAAACAATCCGTATCTATTCAAACAACGAGCAAATTATTCAAAATATAATCCAATACTTGAAATTTAACAATTTATAAAAAAATTCAACTCCGCTCGAAAAGTCGGCAGTGGGGGCCATGTCTTGGAATCCGATGAAACTCATAAAATTTTACAACTCATTCAATTACGAGTCCAACCACACTAGTTTCAGTCAAATCCAACTCTGAATCGACATTCAAATTCCAAAAATTAGTTTTATGAAATTTTTATAATTTTCCCTAAATTTGCATCTCAAAATACAAAATAAATTATGAAAACAATGATATATTCATGTATATTAACCAAATCTGAGTTAGAATCACTTACCCCAATAAATTTCTTGAAAATCTCACGAAATATCGCCACAAACCGATCTCCCAAAGTTCAAATATGAAATAGTACTCTAACCCTCATTTATAAGGTGCATCAATCTGATCTCCCATTGTGCTGACCGCACATTTTTTGTGCAGTCCGCACATTCCAGGTTATGCGGCCGCAACCCAAATTGTGCGATCGCAGTCCAATAGTGACTGCACTACCAGAATTTAGTAAATTGACCATAACGTTCTGTATAAATGTCCAAATGATGAATGATTTAACTTTCTGAAAACTATACTCAAAGGGATATAACTTTCATGTTTGTTTCATTTCCAAATTCCTTATAGATGAAAAGATATAAGCTTTCGAAGTCAGACCATCGAACCTGCAGATTCTCCTTTCTGCGGCTGCAAGAGGATTTCTACAGTCCGCACATTTCCTCTAAGGTCCGCAATTTTCCTCTAAGGTCAGCACATGAGGCTTTGACTCAGCACTCCAAAATATGCATCCGCACACCTACTGTTGCCAGAACATCATCAGAGTACCGAAATGTCCAAACTCATTCAAAACTCGCCCCAGAACACACCCGAGCCACTCGGTGTAATGACCCGACCGGTCGTTTTGAGCATTTGCACTTTGCTTGATAGTTTACGGGCGTGAGTAGCTCCGTAAGATGTATTTTAACTTGTGTGAATCGTCCGTTTTGGTTTTCAGATTATTCGGGACTGATTTGGAATAATGATTCTCAACTAGGGAGCTTTAAATTCGAAAGAGTTGACCAAGTTTGAATTTTTAGAATTTGACCTGGTATTGGAATTTTGATGGTTCCATTAGCTCCGTTGGGTAATTTTGAACTTAGGAGCGCGTCCGGATTGTGATTTGGAGGTCCGTGATTGCTTTTGGCTTGAAATGGTGAAAGTTAGAATTTTGGAAAGTTTAACCAGGAGTGGATATTTTGATATCGGGGTCAGATTCCGATTCCGGAAGTTGAAGCAAGTCCGTAATGTCAAATATGACATGTGTGCAAAATGTGAGGTCAATCGGACGTGATTTGTTATGTTTCGGCATCCGTTATGGAAGTTTAAAGTTTCAAAGTTCATAGATTTTGAACTGAGGTTTGATTTGTTGTTTTGATATTGTTATGTGTGTTTTGACACCTTGAGTAGGTCCGTGTTATGTTATGGGACATGTTGGTATGTTTGGGCGGGGTCCCAAGGGGCTCGGGCATGGTTCGGATTGATTTCAGGCTATTTTCCTTCATGTTTTCAGCGCTGGTGTGTTCTGGTGTCCGGTGTCACATTTCTTCATCACGTTCGCGTGGCAAGTATCACGAACGCGTAGTGTATTTTGATGGAAGCAGCAAAATGTTCTTCGCGATCGCGAAGTATGTCTCGCGTTCACGTAGAGTTGGGGCAAGTCCTCTTCGCGTTCGCGTATGGAGGATCGTGTTCGCGTAGTGTTGAGGTTGGCAGCTAGGAATTTGAGTGTTCTTCTCTGCGATCGCGTAAGGTTAGTCGCATTCGCGAAGCTTTGGCAGCAGTGTTCATCGCATTCGCATGGGGTGCATCGCAAACATGTAGAGTCTTTTGTGGAAGTGTGCATTTTGTTCATTGCGAACGCGATGGTTTTCCCGCGTTCGCGTAAGAGGATGCCACGGCAGAAGTATAAAGTACTATATTTCGAGGGTTTCGGCCATTTTTACATTTTGGGAGCTATGGAGCTCGGATTGAGGCGATTCTTGGAGAAATGTTCATCACAAGGATTGGGGTAAGTATTCTCTACTCAGTTTTGGTTATATTTCATGAATCTACCTTCATTTTTGGTAATTGGATTGTGAATTTTGAAGAGGAAATTGGGGGTTTTGGCCTAAAGTTTCATAATATGAATTTTTGAGTTTTGAACATCGAATTGGAGTCAGATTTGAGTAAAACTAGTATGGTTGGACTCGTAATTTAATGGGTTATTGAATTTTGTAAATTTTGTCGGGTTCCGAGGTGCGGGCCTAGGTTGGACCTTTGGTCGGTTTTGGGCTTTTTATTAAAGATTTGATCTTTTTCGATCGGGATTGGTTCCTTTAGCATTGTTTGATGTATTTGAGTTGTTTTTGGTTAGTTTCAAGCTGTTTAGAGGTTGGAACGCGCGTGATGGCATCATTAGAGCATCGCTTGGCTTGCTTGTCATTGGTATTAGCTTGTTCGAGGTAAGTAACTCTTCTAATCTTGGAGCTGAGGGTATGAAATCCCGAAATACGTGTTATGTGATTTGTGTTGAGGTGACGCACTTGCTAGGTGACGGGCGTGTGGGCGTGCACCATGTGAATTGGGACTCTGTTATTTTCCATGGCACTGAATAGTGGCCCTATTTTGTTGATATCCGTGTTTTCACCATGTGTTAAAGTAATTGAGCTGTCAATCATTCTAGATATCATGTTTAGGTTTTATGTTGATACTCTTGGGACCCATAGTTGTCGTTTCTTGCTGTCATCTCACGGATTTCATTGATATTTCGTACTCAGTCATATTCATGCATTCATATCATATCTTAGTCTCAGTTATTATTTATTGATACATCATATCATTGTTGTCGGGCTAGTTTCATGACATTGTGAGCCCGTGAGTGAGACTAGAGAGATTGATGACTGAGTGAGGCCGAGAGCCTGATTATGAGTGACAGTTTTGGGATCGGACTGCACACCGCAGCATGCTATATTGATTTATGCCTGGATCTGGCTTATGATAGCGCTTGGGCTGTAGGAGCCCCTCCAGAGTCAGCACACCCCCAGTGAGCGCGGTTGATTATATTGAGGGATGGATCATCCCTGGACATGGATCTTGTCAGAAGCATTTATATACCTGGAGATGGATCTTCTCCATGGAGCCGGATTGGCCTTCCTCGGTACTGAGTGACTGATGGTTAGTGATGTATATATTCCGGGATGGATCTTCCCTGGACCGTATGGGCCATATACAGTACCGAGTGGTTGAGCATGATGAGTGGAAAGTGTTAGACAGTGAGATTGAGTACTCTGAGAATGTGAGTACATGATTCATCTCTGAGATACATGGCATTGGCATGCACACATGACATACAGGCATAGAGATGCATTTTTCCTCATGTTGTACGGTATCACGTCATACATGGCTTTTTTACACACATTGACATGTGGGCATAGAGAGGTATTTCACACTTGTTATCTGGAAAGAAAATAAAACATCTTATTTATTATTGAAAGAATTTTGGGAAAAATTATTGTTTTCAAACTTATTTATATTTTTGGCATTTTCGGTAAAAGATTTGGGTTTTCACTAAGATACTTGAAAATCTTGACTATTTTCTGGAACTGTGAACGAGCTGAGCATTTTACTTCTGGGATACATCTCTTATTACCTGTATTATGTTGTTATGAACTGTTGTGGAGTATTGGTATTGTACCCGACCTTGTGTTAGCTCGTCACTACTTTCAACCTAAGGTTAGGTTTATTACTTATTGAGTACATGGGGTTGGTTGTACTCATACTACACTTCTGTGCCTTGCGTGTAGATGTTGGCTGTTGATGTTGCGGTGATCGATGGGAGCTGGATTGAAGATATACCCGCGTCCCGGTTATAGCTACCTCTTGTTCGTGGTAGCTTTAGATCTGTAAAACTCTGTTTATGTACTTTTCAAACAGACAATGTATTTATTTCATTTCAGCTTTGTAAATTCTATTCTTAGAAGCTCATAATTTGTGTTACCAGTTCTTGGGGAATGTATCAGCTTCAGATAATTTCTTTACTTAATTACTTTATTGATCGTTATTGGAATTGGTTAGTGGTTAACTGGCTTACCTAGTGGGTTGGGTTAGGTGCCATCACGACTAGCTGGATTTTGGGTCGTGACAAGGTGGTATCAGAGCTCTAGGTTCATAGGTTCTACAAGTCATGAGCAAGTGTCTAGTAGAGTCTTGCGGATCGGTATGATGACGTCCATATCTATCTTCGAGAGGCTACAGGGCATTTAGGATATACTTCCCATCTTTCATTCCTTATCATGCGGCATTGATTCAGCTTAAGGTGTAACTATTTTAATTCCTTCCACACATTCGTATGCGCATGTGAGCGCTTGGTATGGGTTGTGTGCCGGCGGCTTGTGATTCCATGGTTGAGGTGCGAGATGTGATTTTGGCGTGCTGATGATGGGCCAGTCTAGAGGACTTGAGGCCGGGTTTTGACGGTAGCTTGAGCACAGATATTTCGATTTTGTGAGCATGTGCTTTGGGGACTTATAGGTCCGTTAGTGTCCCTATTAGTGGAATTTGTGATTGGATGACTATATGGTGAGTATGATGAAACTACGAGATGTGTTCGGATTGTTCGAATATGACAAGAAGATTTTACTTGAGATGTAGCAAGGACTATGGGGTGTTTGATTTCTGTCTTGATTTGGCATATGGTCTCGAGTTATGGGTGTGTTGAGGGATCTCTTATGTTGTTTAGTTGTGGAGTGAAGTAGATTCTCATGTCTTGTTGATGAGTTCAGAATCGAGAAGATTAAGTGATTGCGTAGTAGTCGTGACTATGGAAGGGTATAGAAAGATGTCAGTTTGAGGCAAAGCAGGTGGGTTATCTCCTGCAAGGTGTCCTGAGGTTGTGTGATCCCTATAATGTTTTGTAGAGAGTTCTCTTTTACCAGTGAATGATATATGTTGCAATTTGAGTTTGGATCACTTGTGGAAGTTGGCTTGACTATTACAAGGGTAAATGTGAGATTTTCAGATAATGCAAAATATTAGATGGTTGGCGTTACAAGAGCTCAGGAAGGATTTGGTTGAATCTCACTGCGGTATTATGGCAGTAATAGAGTATGGGCATTGTGAGTTATGTGTTTTGATCTATGGCTTGGAGCCAAGTGGGGAAGTCTGTTATTGACAAGTTGATTTCACGATTATGTGTTGTATTGTTTTCGGTTTGAGGTATACTGGAAAATCAGCTATGACTGCAGGGGTTGAAAGTGAGGATGACTCGAGTAAGGGAATTTCTGAATACGGGTCGTATTACATTCTATGGGTATATGGGAATTATGGAATAATTGAGTGGCTATTCGCGAAGAATGTAGTGTACATAGAGTAGGAAATTGCTCGGTTGCTTAGGAGTGCGGGTTACTCCCTTGGGTGTTGGTGTGTTAATGGAGCACAGGTCGTTATGTCCGTTTGGTCAGTTTAATTGAGATTTGAGCAGAGTGAATGACTCTCGAGAATGGTTTTGATGGATTCAAGATTTATATAGAGCGATTTGGAATTTTCAAGATTTGTATATGGATAGAAACTGAGAGTTACATTGGATGGTGTCGAGATTTGTGGCATTTGTATACCATTGTGGATTATGCATGTCAGCATCAAGAAGGTGAAGGAAACAGTTTTAGGTTCACATAAGGTCTCCTTAGAGTGGGTGTCGCGGTTGTGGTGCTTTGGGGTGCTTAAGAGGGAAGTCAGCGGCTTATGGGCCTTAGGGCGTTGTGGTTCTATACTAGGGTCTCTTGTGTGGTGAATTTTGTTTAAGGGTCGTGGTGTCCCAGCAAGGAGAAGTATCAGTTTGAAGGCAGTTTGGAAAGGACTTGGAGAAATAAGACAACTTGGTAATAGGTTGGGTTAGTAAAGTAATGGGTATGATCGGTTCTTTGGGTACTTAAGACGTGGCTAGTCTCTACAGGTGTTTCGTGGAAATTCTCTTGGGTTTTGGCAACCTGTGTGGCTGGGTTGAGTTAGAGAGATTCAGTTCAGATAGCTTGGTTAGGTGCAAATGGGTTTTGAAGAGTTCTCAATAGTTTTTACCAAGGTTCGAGGGGTATATTTCCTGCTAGCGTGAGGAGCGGGTGATATATAGTGAATTTCTCCTGTATGAAATCAAATGGAAGTTCCTTGGCTAATTGAGTATGTAATTGCTTGTGACTCGGAGTGGACTATGAAGTTCTCGTATTTCTTCATATGATGGCATGGTATATGCGGTGTGTTGTGTGGGATTGAGATTTATGTGAGCGGGATCACAGTTCTGTTTGGAAGGGAAGGTCATAGATTTGTAGGCAGCATGGACGGGTTCAGATGACTAGGTAAATGATATTACTATTTGTTATGGCTTGACGAGAGTATACATTTCAGAAGGGGCAATATGTTTTGATTTATGGATACTTCATGGGTACTGCGACACTCTCCTGGTTGATCGACTGTTGATATTCAAATTTTGCTATGTGGAACGAAAGAATTTTAGAAGTATTCCTCGTAGGATGATCGTGCATGAGAGATGTGTTAGACATTCTGGCGGTGGAGTTGGGATAAAATATGGTGATTCGTGGTTCTATGGATTTGGAGATTGGGAGTTCTCAGGAGCAGATTATTTCATGGTTGTGGACTGTAAAATTGTGGCCGAAGCTAGCCAGATAATAGAATGTGTTATGATTCAGTCATTGTGGACTTTCGAAGGTTATTTATCTACTTGTGGGTGACTAGAGATGATTTAGGAGTCCATCGATAGGCCCAATTAGGATGTGTATTCTACACCGAGCCGGATTAGTTGGCTCCATACTGCTATTGTTGAGGGATGTACAATTCGGTTGGTGTTGAGTTTATTCGTGTTCTGATAGGTTCTTTGAGTTACTTTGCTATGCTACGAGGGGTGGTGATTCGTTGGTTGTATGCACACATAGTGCGGTTCTATTGTGTCCTTATAGGGGAATTTGAGCGAGAAGAGTATTGGGTATTGCTTGGTTAATGGCGTATTGGTTACGTTCTTTCGTGTTTTGTGGGGCATGGTGTCATTTGCCTCTCCGTGGTTATGGTAATGCACTTTGAGTACTTGATGTCGAATTGCGCATGGTTATTGAATTTTAGCAGGGTGACTTGAGGTATTTCATATGAACCAGTATTTGGATAGGGTCGCGCATTGCAGCAGAGTTATGTGGAAATATGATCCTTTGTGTTAGATTCGTGTGTTATGGTTCTATGGTGTGTGATGGGTTTAAGCATTTCGTTGTGGTGGTACTTGTTGAGCTTGCGGCACGGTTCTCTCGTTTGAGTCATTTTTCATAATTGAGTACATTTGGAATGTTGCTTATTGGTGCACCGATTGTGGCTTTAGATTGTATGGGTGTATCATGTCACTAGAGTGGTCGTGTTAGATGAGATGAGGTCATTGGACCTAGAATGGATACTATCGGAATAGATTACAGCATGGTTGGAAGGATAATATCGAAAGTCGGCTTAGAAATTTGCTATAGTCTTGTCAATGGAGATGGAGTACCACGACTTGTTGATCTGATGAATGGTTATGACTTCTACATGTTTCTTTCATCATTGGCAGTGTACGAAGGTTTTAGAATAGAGTCTTGTTTGATATGAGGTTTATTATCGGCATTGGGTTGTTTTGAGCAGCTACTGTGATTAGAAATCATTGTTTCGAGCATTTGAGCTATGTGGTATTTGAGTTTTAAGTATTTGATTTATGGTTACGGATTTTGGTACAACTTGTTCAGACTTATACAGAGTGTTGATGCGGGATTCTGATCTTATAGGAAATTCCGGATGTTGGAACAAATTGGTTCTAAGGTTTATGGGCTAGGTTGAATTAAGAAATTTCAGTTATGTGGTGTTATCATACCTATATAGGATAGGGTGACGTGGGATCACCCCCGAGTATGTGCAGGGTAAGGTCATACGGCGGTTTGATGGCTTCGAGAAAAACTCTGGACACGTTCGAGGATAAATGTATGTTTAAGTAAGGGAGGATGTAATGACCCGACCGTTTATTTTGAGCATTTGCACTTCGCTCGGTAGTTTACGGGCGTGAGTAGCTTCGTATGTTGTATTTTGACTTGTGTGAATCGTCAGTTTTGGTTTTCAGGTTATTCGGGACTGATTTGGAAGAATGATTCTCAACTAGGGAGCTTTAAATCCGAAAGAGTTGACCAAGTTTGACTTTTTAGCATTTGATCTCGGATTGGAATTTTGATGGTTCCGTTAACTCCGTTAGGTATTTTGGACTTAGGAGCGCGTCCGGATTGCGATTTGGAGGTTTGTGGTTGATTTTGGCTTTAAATGGCGAAAGTTAGAATTTTAGAAAGTTTGACTGGGAGTGGACTTTTTCATATCGGGGTCGGATTTCGATTTCGGAAGTTGGAGCAGGTCCGTAATGACAAATGTGACTTGTGTACAAAATTTGAAGTCAATCGGACATGATTTGATATGTTTCGGCATCGGTTGTGGAAGTTTGAAGTTTCAAAGTTCATTGATTTAGAATTGAGGTGTGATTCATCGTTTCGATGTTGTTATGTGTATTTTGACCCCTTGAATAGGTCCGTATTAAGTTATGGGACATGTTGGTATGTTTGGGCGGGGTCCCGAGGGGCTCGGGCGTGGTTCGGATTGATTTCGGGCTATTTGCCTTCATGTTTTCAGTGCTGGTGTGTTCTGGTGTCTGGTGTCTGGTGTCACATTTCTTCATCGCGTTCGTGTGGTAAGTATCGCGAATGCGTAGTGTATTTTGATGGCAGCAGCAAATTGTTCTTTGCGATCGCGAAGTATGTCTCGCGTTTGCATAGAGTTGGGGCAAGTCCTCTTCGCGTTCGCGTATGGAGGATCGTGTTCGCGTAGTGTAGAGGTTGGCAACTGGGAATTTGCGTGTTCTTCTCTGCGATCACGTACGGTTAGTCACGTTCACGAAGCTTTGGCAGCAGTGTCCATCGCGTTCACATGGGGTGCATCGCGAACGTGTAGAGTCTTTTGTGGCAGTGTGCATTTTGTTCATCGCGAACGCGATGGTTTTCCCGCGTTCGCATAAGAGGAGGCCTGGGCAGAAGTATAAAGTACTCTATTTAGAGGGTTTCGGCCATTTTTACATTTTGGGAGTTATGGAGCTCCAATTGAGGCGATTCTTGAAGCAATTTTCATCACAAGGATTGGGGTAAGTGTTTTCTACTCGGTTTTGGTTATATTTCATGAATCTACCTTCGTTTTTGGTAATTGGATTGTGAATTTTGAAGAGGAAATTGGGGGTTTTGGCCTAAACTTTCATAATATGAATTTTTGAGTTTTGAACATCGAATTAGAGTCGGATTTGAATGAAACTAGTATGGTTGGACTCGTAATTGAATGGGTTATTGAATTTTGTAAATTTTGTCGGGTTCCGAGGTGCGGGCCTAGGTTGGACCTTTGGTCGGTTTTGGGCTTTTTATTAAAGATTTGATCTTTTACGATCGGGATTGGTTCCTTTAGCATTGTTTGATGTATTTGAGTTGTTTTTGGTTAGTTTCGAGCCGTTCAAAGGTTGGAACGCGCGTGATGGCATCATTAGAGCATCGCTTGGCTTGCTTGTCATTGGTATTAGCTTGTTCGAGGTAAGTAACTCTTCTAATCTTGGAGCTGAGGGTATGAAATCCCGAAATACGTGTTATGTGATTTGTGTTGAGGTGACGCACTTGCTAGGTGACGGGCGTGTGAGCGTGCACCATGTGAATTGGGACTCTGTTATTTTCCATGGCACTGAATAGTGGCCCTATTTTGTTGATATCCGTGTTTTCACCATGTGTTAAAGTAATTGAGCTGTCAATCATTCTAGATATCATGTTTAGGTTTTATGTTGATACTCTTGGGACCCATAGTTGTCGTTTCTTGCTGTCATCTCACGGATTTCATTGATATTTCGTACTCAGTCATATTCATGCATTCATATCATATCTTAGTCTCAGTTATTATTTATTGATACATCATATCATTGTTATCGGGATAGTTTCATGACATTGTGAGCCCGTGAGTGAGACTGGAGAGATTGATGACTGAGTGAGGCCGATAGCCTGATTATGAGTGACAGTTATGGGATCAGGTTGCACGCCGCAGCATGCTATATTGATTTATGACTGGATCTGGCTTATGATAGCGCTTGGGCTGTAGGAGCCCCTCCAGAGTATGCACACCCCCAGTGAGTGCGGTTGATTATATTGAGGGATGGATCTTCCCTCGACATGGATCTTGTCCGAAGCATTTATATACCTGGAGATGGATCTTCTCCATGGGGCCGGATTGGCCTTCCTCAGTACTGAGTGACTGATGGTCAGTGATGTATATATTCCGGGATGGATCTTCCCCGGGCCGTATGGGCCATATACAGTACCGAGTGGTTGAGCATGATGAGTGAAAAGTATGAGACAGTGAGATTGAGTACTCTGAGTGTGTGAGTACATGATTCATCTATGAGATACATGGTATTGGCATGCACACATGACATACATGCATAGAGATGCATTTTTCCTTATTTTATACGGTATCACGTCATCCATAACGTTTTTACACATATGTGGGCATAGAGAGGTATTTCACCCTTGTTATCTGGAAAGAAAACGAAACATCTTATTTATTATTGAAAGGATTTTGGGAAAAATTATTTTTTCAAACTTATTCATATTTTTGGCATTTTCGGTAAAAGATTTGGGTTTTCACTAAGATACTTGAAAATCTTGACTATTTTCTGGAACTGTGAACGAGCTGAGCATTTTACTTCTTGGATACATCTCTTATTACTTGTATTTTTCTGTTATGAACTGTTGTGGAGTATTGGTATTGTACCCGACCTTGTGTTAGCTCGTCACTACTTTCAACCTAAGGTTAGGTTTGTTACTTATTGAGTACATGGGGTCGGTTGTACTCATACTACACTTCTGCACCTTGCGTGCAGATGTTGGTTGCTGATGTTGCGGTGATCGATGGGAGCTGGATTGAAGATGTACCTGCATCTCGGTTGTAGCTGCCTCTTATTCGTGGTAGCTTTAGATCTGTAAAACTCTATTTATGCACTTTTCAAACAGACGATGTATTTATTTTATTTCAGCTTTGTAAATTTTATTCTTAGAAGCTCATGATTTATACTACCAGTTCTTGGGGAATGTATCAGATTCAGATAATTTCTTTACTTAATTGCTTTATTAATCGTTATTGGAATTGGTTAGTGGTTAACTAGCTTACCTAGCGGGTTGGGTTAGGTGATGACATGACTAGTTGGATTTTGGGTCGTGATACTCAGGACTCCATCCGAATATACCAACAAGTCCCGTAACATAACACGGACCTACTCGAGGTCTCAAATCACACCTAACAACATCAAAATCACGAATCGCACCTCAAATCGAACTTAATGAACTTTGAATCTTCCAACTTCCAAAACTCGTGCTGAAATGTATCAAATCAATCCGAAATGACTTCAAGTTTTCACACAAGTCATAAATAACATAACGAAGCTACTGAAATTTCTTGAACCACGATATGAACCCGATATCATCAAAGTCAACTCCCGTTCAAACTCATGAACATTCCAAGCCTTTAATTTCCAACTTTCGCCAATTGGTCTCGAAACCTTCTAGAAATATCCAAATAAAATTCTGGGCATATGCCCAAGTCCAAAATCACCATCCGGACCTAACAGAATCATTAAAACTCTGAACTGAGATCGAATACTAGAAAGTCAAACTTGGTCAACTCTTCCAACTTAAAGCTTCAAACATGAAATTCATTCTTCCGAACTAATTCCGAAACACCTGAAAACCAAAACAAATGATTCACACACGTCATAACACATCACATGAAGCTATTTAAGACTTTAAATAGTTGAAAGGAGCGTAAATACTCAAAACGATAAGTTGGGTCGTTACAAGTTTTGATAGAAAAGAATTAATTAAGACATACTCATAAGTTCAACCAACTTTTTACTGTGCTCATGCTTACCTATTGAGAACTGAAATCACAACATTACCTAATCCTGAGTGCGTCTCACCAAATGAAGAGAGATGCACATATATCACGGAATATAGAGATGTTAAATAAAGAAGAGCATAGATAGAAAAATTCGCTCACTCTCAACAAAGAAGTACCTCAAGCTACTGGAAATAACCATAAGCTTGACTATCATGTGATTCTCCACTAATATAGGAGTCTCTGAGTTAATATCATGTAGGACTTTTGCAAGGTTGTAAAGTAGGCTTAGGTATGAGTAGAATACATAGAGATAATAGTGACTCAAATTCCCTATAGGAACTACACATTTATTTTATCTCTCAAGTACAATTGCCTTTCATCTTATTTAAACAATAAACCTCTGTGTTTTTCATCCCTTTCAAAAAAAGAAAATTGGAGTTGCCAACTTGTCTTTGTTGCTATTCTCTTTTTTTTTAGTTCTCATGACAACATTTCAAAAGATCGACAAGTTCAAATAATTATTCTTTCACCAGTTCTTTTCATAATTACACCTCAATCCTAAATTTTTACATTCAGATCAACTCTTAAAGTACCCAAAAGGGAATTGGGTGAATAAATAATAAGTCATAACAACAAACAAGCTAAGGGTTAAAGCTTGGCGACCAACAAAGTAAGAGATATTTATTTAAGCTCAACCGAGCTAACTAGGGATAAAAATCATCAAGGTAGGTCAATTTAGACTCTGGCTCAACAAAGAAAGCTCACTTTCATTTCTCAACTCAAAACTCTACCTATAATTTCGCCTCAAACCACATTCAAGGCAAGTTCTAGATTTTCAGATAAGCAGGAGAACTAGACAATATAAACTAACCGCACAATACACTTTGGACCAACAAAAACTATTATTTCAATCACCAATAAGTAAGTATGATCTTAGAAAAGTGATCATAAAACCCGTGAATGGTACTTAATCAAATTCGTCTTTTCTAAGTGCCATGATTTTCAAGTCAAATCAAGTTAAGCCAACTTATTTACCAAAATAAATTAAAACAATTAAAAGTCCTAAAAAATATTCATTTTAAAATATTACTACCATGGCAAAGAACTGAACAAGAAATCCATGTAAGTAAATGAAATAAGTTGCCTTAAGAATAAAGCAACTCAAATTTTATTTTAGTTTTTTTAGTTTTTTTTTAATTTTATAATTTTACTAAAAACACATTTTTCAGTTGTAATATATATGATTTTTTTATATTTAATAGGAAAAAAACTTAAAAAAAACACATTTATAACAAACATATTCTTCTACCACCAAGCTTAAATAATGTCATGTCCTCATGACAAATAAATTAAAAGTAAAAGGAGATAAAGGAGCTTCTCTGATGTTTTCGGTTCTGGCATGATTTACTTTTTCTTGGCTTCTCTAGGTTTCTCTCATATAATAAAGACAAGATTATGGCAAAGAAAATATTCTTTTTCATGATAGAAAATAATTTTCATTGTCGAAATCATGGAATGCTTCTTTATCATAGCAAAATATACTAATACATACTACATATATATATAATATAATACAAACATGCAATTATTATTTTTTTACTTTTTTTATAAGAAAAAAACTAATTTTATTATATATATTTACTAAAAAAGAAATATTATATGTTACTACTAATAATTACTTAAAAAGATTAAAGAGAGGGAAAGAAAATAGTTCTGAGTTTAACGTCGCCAACTCGACTTATTTTAAAAATTAGGCAGAAAGGATTATTGAAGCCTGTTTGTCGAAGAATCTGCTGATATAAGGCTTCAAACGATTATTGTTTACTTTGAATTTGTCTCCCCATTTGTACGTTGTATTTCAATGGCACCATAGGATGTCACTTCTGTTACAATGTACGATCCTGACCAACGTAACTTGAATTTTCCCGAGAATAATCTCAACCGGCTATTGTACAAAAGAACTTGATCTCCAACTGTAAACTTCTTATGGAGAATGAAGTTATCATGCCATTTTTTTGTCTTTTCTTTGTAAAATTTAGCATTTTTATATGCTTCAAGTCTGAACTCCTCCAATTCATCAAGCTGCAACAAACGATTTTTACCTGCATCTGGCAAATTTAGATTTAACAACTTTATAACCCAATATGCTTTATGTTCAAGTTCCACGGGTAAATGACAAGATTTTTCTAAAACTAGTCTATAAGGAGATGTGCCTATAGGAGTTTTGAAAGCAGTTATGTATGCCCATAAAGCATCATCTAACTTAAAAGACCAATCTTTTCGAGAAGAACCAACAGTTTTTCTAAAATTCCTTTTAATTCTCTATTGGATACTTCAACTTGCCTGCTTGTTTGAGCATGATATGGAGTTCCTGTTTTTTGAGTTACTTCATATTTTGACAACAAACTAGCAAATTGTTTATTTACAAAATGAGTTCCTTGATCACTTATGATAACTCGTGGAATTACAAATCTAGAGAATATATTTTTCTTGAGAAATGCACAAATAACATGAGCATTATTTTTTTCTAGTAGCCAATGCCTCTACCCATTTTCAAACATAATCAACAACAACTAAAATATATTCACCGTCATTTGAAGGAGGAAAAGGACCCATAAAATCAGTGCCCCAAACATCAAATATTTCACACACAAGGATAGAGTTAAGAGGCATCTCCTCCCTTTTTGAAATGTTACCGCTTGTCTGGCATTTGTCACAAGTGGCGACATAGTTTCTTGCATCTCTGAATAAAGTGGGCCAGAAAAAACCAACTTCAAGCACTTTTGCGGCTATTCGTCTTCCTCTCTAGTGTCCTCTTACAGCTCCATCGTGACAGTGGCTTAGGATATTATTCATCTCTGTTTCTGGTACACATCTCCTGATCATACCATCTACACAAGATTTAAACAAATAAGGATCTTCCCAAAAATAATATCTTGTCTCTTTTTTGAGATTTTTTCTTTGTTCGCAAGATAGATCTTTTGGGATCTATCCTCCAACTAAGTAGTTGGCAATGTCAGCAAACTAAGGTGTCTGATTTGTAACTGTTGCGGTTGTATAAACATACTCATCAGGAAATTCCTCCTTGATATCTATTGTTTCAGTTGGAGGATTTTCTAAACGTGATAAATGGTCAGCCACGTGATTTTCTAAACGTTTCCTATCTTTTATTTCAAGATCAAATTCTTGCAAAAAAGGTATCCATCTTAGAAATCTAGCCTACCATCTTTCTTTGCTAAGAGGTACTTTAAAGCAGCATGATCAATAAATACTATAACCTTCGTTCCTATCAAATAAGAACGAAATTTGTCAAATGCAAATACTACTGCCAATAGCTCCTTCCCAATTGTGGCATAATTCTTTTGAGTTTCATTGAGGGTTCTACTGGCATAGTAAATAGACCTAAAAAACTTGTATCTCTTTTGTCCCAGTATTACCCCAACTGCTATATCACTTGCATCACACATTATTTCAAATGGTTGGCTCTAATCAGGAGAAACAACTATTGGAGCATTAGTCAACTATTTCTTGAGAATCTCAAATGCCTTTTGTAATGATCTGACCGGTCGCTTTGATCTCTAGCACGTCGTTTGGAGGTTTTAGGACTTGAGTAGCTTCACTTCAGGTATTATGACTTGTACGTATGGTCGGAATTAAACTTCGGAAAGTTCGGAGTTGATTTGAAAAGAAATATTCTAATTTTGGAAGCTTTAAGTTGGAAGAATTGGCTAAGGTTTGACTTTTGAGTAAACGCCCTCGGAATCGGGATTTGAAGGCTCTGATGGGTTCGTATGAAGACTTCAGACTTGGGAGTATGTTCGAGTTGAGTATCGGATCACCTGAGAGCATTTCGGCGCTTATTATGGAAGGTTGGCATTTTGAAGGTTTAAGAATTTCATAAGTTGGGTTTGAAGTGGGCTATGGTGTTATCGAATTCTGTTTGGGATTTCGAGCCTTGGAATAGGTTTGTATTGTGATTTATGACTTGTACGCAAAGTTTGGCGTCATTCCGGAATATTTCGACATGAATCGGATGCGTTCGTCGAAGTTTGAAAGTTTAAAGAAGGATTTCGATCGTCGATCCGTAGTTTTGATGTTGTTGGGCATGATTTGAGGCCTCGATTAAGTTTGTAATGTGTTTCGGGATGCGTTGGTATTATTAGTCAAGGTCTTAGGGGCCTCGGGTGGATTCCGGATGGTTAACGGATCAATTTGGACTTAAAGCAATTGCTGGAATTCTGCCTTCTGGTGCAATCGCACCTGTGGAGTTTTGCTCGTAGGTGCGAGCTCGCAGAAGCGAGATGGGCTTCGTAGAAGTGGCCAGGCATGACTGAGGCAGGGGTCGCAGAAGTGGGCAGGTGGACTGCAGAAGCAGAATCGCACCTGCGACGGATCGATCGCAGAAGCAGAAAGTGAGAGGGAGTGCTGCTTCGCAAAAGCGGCAGTGTTGCCACAAAATCGAGTCCGCAAAAGCGGACCTTTTGTCTGCAGAACCGAGGGAAGCCGCATAAACGAAGGGGAGCATCGCATCTGCGAAGCTGCAGAAGCGGCTAATGGACCGCAGATGCGAAAGGTCGTTGGGTAGTGTGTTCTTTTAAAACGGGGGGTTTGGCCATTTTCACTTCATTTCGTCCATGGGAGCCGATTTTGGAGCAATTTTGGAGTGCCATCTTCAACATCTATTATGGGGTAAGTGATTTCTTTACATTGTGAGTTAAATACATGGTTTATATATGGATTTAAGCATCGCAATTTGTAGAAATTTGGGATTTTGGTGAAAAACCTAGAGATTGGTATTTTTGGATTTTTACCATGAATTTGGACATGGAATTAGGAACAAATTATATATTTGAGTTCGTAATATTACGGGTAATGTTTATCTTCGAAAATTTTCGGAATCCGGGCACGTGGGCTCGAGAGTTAACTTTAATGACTTTTAGAGCGGAGTTGGGATTGTTAGGAATTGATTAATTATAAGCATTAGAGTATATTTGGACTGAGTTGCACATTGTTTTACTAGTTTCGGATCGTTTGGCTTGAATTGAAGAGTTAGAGAGGCGTTGGAGCCGGTTTTAAAACTTCGGAGCTAGGTAAGTCTCCTGTCTAACCTTGTGAGGAGGAAACTATCCCCTAGGTGATATTCATTGTTATTGCAACTAGTTGTGGGTGCTACGTACGCATAAGATGACGAGAGTCCGTACGTAGCTAAAGTATGTTTATGTCCGGGTAGACTTAGGATCTTATCATATAATATTTGAATTATTTGAACTCATTATGCTGGCTTAATTAATGGAAGTTATAATTGAAATTGATTTAGGAATAAATATATGTATTCTAGGCCGAGCCCTAACACTTTGAGTTGTGGGCGAGTTATTTGAGAAACGGTAAAGATTATATTCGTTCTGTGCTCATGTACTATATTGTAAACACGTGTCTCGTAATTCGGTAACTTTCTTCCTTTCTTATGGAGCGGGCCGAACGCCTCGCCAGTATAATAGATGTACCTATGGTTTGTGTCACTCGACCCTCGACAATGTACATATTATTCAGGATCGGGTCGAACAACCTCGGCAGAATCATGCGTTATATCGCTATTAGTCCGAATAGTCAGGAGATAAACCTTCCACTGATGCCCGGAATTTTATGGTATTCCTTATTTATTTGATATTGACACTTGGCATTTTCTAAGCTATTAAGGTAGAATACAAGATCGAGAAATTTATACTTTAAAAGAAATATTTGGAGGATTATGAAATTTACAGGTTTACCCCACTATTTTTATGCACTTCATATCTATTATGAATTATTATATTATCTTATTGGACTACTAGTAAGTATCGATGTCAACCCCTCGTCACCACTTCTCTAGGGTTAGGCTAGATACTTATTGGATAAGCGTTGATTTACGTGATCATGCTACACTTGTTGTACTTATATATATATACATATATGTTTCTGGTTGTCATTTGGGCACAGAGGCGCGACATTTGCGGGGACTTTATGGTGAGCTGCATTCCATGTTACGATTCGCAGCATACAGAGTCTCCATCCGAGTAATTTATATTCTCCGGTCTAACTTGTATTCTAGACAGATGTTGTATTTTATTATATTTCCTAGTTAATGCTCATGCACTTGTAACACCAGGTTTTGGGGGTTCCTACTGGTTGTTCGTTATTGTAGTTCACATAGTTATTATTATTTTACCCTGTAAATTCTATTTTATACTATTTAATTAATAGAGATTTTGATTTCAAAAGTAATAAAATGAGTAATTAAGTTGATCAATCACTGTTGTCTTGCCTGACGGCGGCGTTAGACGCCATCACGACCTTTAGTGGATTTTGGGTCGTGACAGCTTGGTAGCAGAGCGTTAGGTTCACTTAGGTCTCACGAGTCATGAGAAAGTCTAGTAGAGTCTTGTGGATCGGTACAGAGACGTCTGTACTTATCTTCGAGAGGCTACAGGGCTGTTAGGAGCACTTCCCTTCTTGATTCCTCATTGCGCGGTTTGATTCCTTTGAGACCTATGCCTTTATTTCCTTCCTACTTAATTTTATGCAACGTGAAGTGCTTGTTATCAATCGGGCGTCGAGTAGTTGTGGTGGTACTACAGACGTGGTGCCGGATGTTTTCCCTGCGTGCTTGGGCAAGCTATTATCATCGCCTTGCAGAAGGATGTTCTGTTGTTCCAGCTCAGCATCTATATTTCCTATGTTTTCGAGACTTTGCACGGATTGCTATGATGTCTATGCATTGTTATCGTACAGTGTTGGTGTAAGGGTATGGTGCTTGTCTATGTGTCGAGACAGTGAATGACATGAAAAGAGGATTTCACGGTGCATGATTTAAAAATTTGGCATTCAATTCCAGCAAAGGAAAGGCAATCAGACTATGGATGTTCAGGCCTTGGTTGATGAAGTGACGAGACTCGGTATTTCGAGCATGGTGGAATTCTCATTTGTGATGTGGTATCGTCGTCCTTGTTGGAACACATTAAGGTTCGCTGGAGTTATAGTCTTCTTTGATTTACCTTCAGGAAAAGTATGGTGGAATAGAGCCTAAGAAGCGGTTGTCAGTGATAGCAGTGTGTAGCGGTTCCGTTTCGAATTGGTAATTCTAATGTTGATGGCTCGAGAAAGATAATCTTCCAGGAGGTGTAGAGTTGGTAGCAATTTATTAGTTCAGATGCTACAAAGATGGGTTTTGATTTGAGGCATCATTTGGGCAGCGAAGGACGAGGAAGGACATGGCAGGAGGTGTCTCGTGGTGGTTGAATTGCTAGCAGGTCAAGTATGAAAAGAAGATGTCGAGAAGTTGCTTAAAAGAGATGGTTTAACCGAATTAAAAATGGCATATTAGCATATGGATTTCGTGGAAGGATAGTCGCGTGCCTTGAGAAAGTTTAGAGCATTTTGGGAATCGTGATGGAAGGTGATTTGGGAGGCCAAGGAGGACATGCGGCGCAGATATCCACATGTATTCAGCACTCTAGGTATGATTCTAGACCCGTTTGAGGACGAACGTTTGTTTAAGAGGTGGAAAATATAACGACCCAATCGGTAGTTTTGCTTTATAGATCCCCGTTCCCCTAAATAAGACTCCCCATATGTGCTTTTGATGTTTTGTGACTTGCGGGGATGGTCAGTTTGGGTTTGGAAGGGTTCGGGTTAAAATCGGAACACTTAGTTCCTCAATATTGACTTTAAAAGGTTAAGTTTGACTTGGTTCAACATTTCTAGTAAATGACCTTGGAACCGGGATTTGACAGTCCCAATAAGTTTGTATGATGATTTTGGACTTGGGCGTATGTTCGGATCGGGTTTTGGATGACCCGGGAGCGTTTCGGCGCATAAAGTTAAAAGTTGGAGCATTGAAGGTTTTAAAGTTCTTTAAATTTGGTTTGGAGTAGGTGTTGGAGTTATCGAGGTCCATTTGGGATTTCGAGCCTAGGAATAGTTTTGTATGGTGATTTAAAACTTGCACGCAAAATTTGGTACCATTCCGAGTAGTTTAAGTATGATTCGGCGCGTTCGGAGCAAGTTGGAAGAACTTGAAGTTCATAAGTTGATTCGATTTGGTTTGGGTGTGATTCTTAGTTTTGGTGTCCTTTTCCACATTCTGAGGGTTTGACCGAGTCCGTCTCATGTTTACAAACATGTTGGTATGTTTGGACGAGGCCTCGAGGGCCTCGGGTGCTACTCGAACGATGCACAGATCGAGTTAGAGCTTAAAAGGGCTGCTGGTGCACCAATTATGGTGTGCCCGCACCTGCGAGCTTTGTCCGCAGGTGCGAGCTCTTGGCCGCAGAAGCGGCTTTGGGTGTGTGGCCAGTGGTCCGCAGAAGCGGAGGAGCATCCGCAGAAGCGGCCTTGCTTCTGCGATGAGAATCCGCAGGTGCGAGAAGAGGTTGGCCAGGCCTGGACCGCATATGCGCTCCACTCTCCGCAGAAGCGGGAGCCCGTCCGCAGAATCAGAGTCAACTAGCCTGGGCTAGGACCGCACCTGCAATGGATTTTCTGCAGGTGCGGCGCCGCAGATGCGACCCCAGGTCCGCAAAAGCAAAAATGTTGGAGGCAGTGAGGTCCATTTAATACGGGACTTAGGCCATTTTGGTTAATTTCTTTCACTTCTTGGGTGATTTTTGGAGCTTCTTAGAGAGGGTTTTTCACCTAGATATTGAAGGTAAGTAATTTTTATCCGATGTAAGTTAAATACATAGATTATTGGTAGATGTTAACATGTAAAATTATGAAAATTGTGGGTTTAGTTGAAAAATCTAGGTTTTGATAAAAATAAGATTTTAACCACGAAAATGATTATGGAATGGAATAAAAATTATATATTTGAGTTCGTGAGGTTATGGGTAACAACTATCTTTGAAAAATTTCAGAAACCGGACACGTGGGCCTAGATGTGAATTTTAGGAATCTTCCAATTTTGGTTGGGTAATTACTCTAATAGTTAAATTATAAACTTTTGAACATGTATTAATTAATTTATATAATATTTGACTAGTTTCGGGTTGTTTGGCATCGAGTTGAGGATTTAAAACATATTTGTGGATCAAGAGTGAGCTTGAGAACGAGGTAAGTCTCTTGTCTAACCTTATAAGAGGGATTCATCCCCTTAGGTGTATTTTCGTTGTGAATTAATTGTATGGGTAGCTACGTACGCACTAGGTGTCAAGAGTCTATGCGTAGCTATATTCCATAAGATGTCCGGGTAGTCTTAGATTTATAGTATGCCTTGATGTACTGTCATGTTTGTTATGCATATTAATTGTCTTAATTAAAGCTTAGATTTGGGATTTTAAGTTTGAAACTCTCCAATTTAGATTTCATATTTTTGGGAATAATTGAGGAATATATATAATAATTCTAAGAAGTCCATGTCAACTCGCATTGCAAGTATTCCGCTAGCTAGGTAAATTTCTCTACTGTCATGGTAGAGGGTCGTTCGCATCGGCAAGTTAATAGATGCATCTATGGTTCGTGTTGTTCGGCCCTCGGCAGTGAACACAGTATATTTTTGGATCGGACCGTACGACCTCGGCATAAATCGTGCGTGATAATACTCGGAACCCGATTACACTTAATATTATTTCATGCCTTGTGAGGATATAATCCATTTAATGACAGAAATTGAAATGGGATTAGTAGGTGTTTGGCTAGAGGATTTCTTGGATTTTTATCATCCATTAAGGAACCATTTATTCACTGTTTGTTGTTGTGTTATTGTTATTATTATTTTCATGTCCCATACCCGTTATAATTCTTGCATTTTATTATTGGCCCATAGTAAGTGTCGATGTCGATCCTTTGTCACTACTTCTTCGAGGTTAGACTGGATACTTACTGGGTACATGTTGCTTATGTACTCACGCTACACTTCTGCACTAACCGTGCAAGACCCGAGGCAGGTGCATCTGGTATTCATCCCGGCGCGCACCCCTCATACTCCGAGACTTAATGGTGAGCTGCTTCTGAGTCCGTTCTGCAGCACCTGAAGTCTCTCTTTTGTATTTACTTTCTGTCTACTTTACTTTAGACAATAGTTAGTGTTTCGTATATTCTAGTAGTAGCTCATACACTTGTGACACCAGGTCTTGGAATTATGCTAGTAGACATTGAACTGGTTATCTCCATATCACGCCATCCTTGATTGCCATACGAAGATCGTTATCTTGGCAATGCTAAAGTTGCCTAGATTGGAGTGGAAGGGTTCGTCTGTCAGTGCATCTAGTGAGGTTATCTCTTTTCTGAAGGCTCGATACATGTCGATAAGGGTTGTTTGGCTTATCTAGCTTATGTTCGGGATACTACTACAGAAACTCCGGCGATTGATTCAGTCCCGTGGTCCGGGAGTTCTCCGATGTGTTTCCTTCTGATCTTCCAGGTATGCCACCAGATCATGATATCTATTTCTGCATTGATTTGGCTCCAGGTACCCAGCCTATCTCTATTCCACTGTACCGCATGGCTTCGAAAGGGTTGAAAAAATTGAAGGAACAACTTGAGAAGCTGCTAGCAAAGGTGTTTATCAGACCGAGTGTATCGCCTTGGGGTGCACCGTTGTTATTTGTGAAGAAGAAAGATGGGACTAAGTGAATGTGCATTGATTACTGCCAGTTGAATAAGGTTACTACTAAGAACAAGTACCCGTTTCCATGTATTGATGATTTTTTTGATCAGTTACAGGGTGCAAGGGTGTTCTCTGATCGACTTGAGATCGGGGTACCATCAGTTGAATATTCGTGATTTGGACATTTCGAAGATGGCTTTTCGGACTAGATATGGCCACTATGAGTTTCTAGTGATGTCCTTCGGGTTGACTAATGCCCCGGCGGTATTTATGGATTTGATGAACTGGGTGTTCAGGACATATATTGATTCGTTTTTCATTGCCTTCATTGATGACATTTTGATCTACTCGCATAGGATGGAGGAGCACAAGTAGCATTTAAGAGTGGTGCTTCCGACCTTGTGGGGACATAAACTATATGCTAAGTTCTCCAAGTGTGAGTTTTGGTCAGATTATGTGGCATTCTTGGGGCATGTTGTATCAAGCGGGGGTATTAAGGTAGATCCCAAGAAGATCGAGGCAGTTCAGAGCTGGCCTCATCCTACCACTGCGACCGAGATTAGGAGCTTCTTGGGGTTAGCAAGTTATTATCGTCGGTTTGTGGAGGGCTTCTCATCTATTGCAGCACATTTGAGTCGATTAACCCAGAAGGGTACTCCGTTTCGATGGTCCGATGATTGTGAGGCGAGCTTTCACAAGCTCAAGACCACCTTGACTTCAGCACCGGTGCTAGTGTTGCCTTCCGGTTCAGGGATGTACATTGTGTATTATGACGCTTCACACGTTGGCCTGGGTTATGTATTGATGAAGGAGGGACGAGTTATTGGATATGCTTCACGTCAGCTGAATCCCCACGAGAAGAATTACCTGGTACATGATTTGGAGTTTGTCGTGATTGTTCATATTCTCAAGATCTGGAGGCATAATCTTTATGGGGTGTCCTATGAGGTTTACGCCGATCATCGTAGCTTGCAGCATTTGTTCAAGCAGAGGGATCTCAATTTGAGGCAGCGCAGGTGGCTTGAGCTACTAAAAGATTATGATATTGCAATCCTTAATCATCCGGGCAAGGCGAATGTGGTTGTGGATGCCTTGAGCAGAAAGGCGGAGAGTATGGGTAGTTTGGCATTCATTTCAGCAGAGGAGAGGCCATTAGCTTTGGAAATTCAGTCCTTGGCAAACAGACTTGTGAGGTTGGATATTTCAGAGCCCAGTAGGGTTCTTGCATGCGTCGTCGCCCAGTCTTCACTATTTGAGCAAATCAAGGCTTGCCAATACGACAATCCGCACTTATTGGTTCTCAGGGAGACGGTACTAAAGGGTGGTGCCAAGGAGGTTACTATCGGTAGGATGGTGTTCTGCCACTCCAGGGTCGTCTATGTGTCCCTAATGTTGATGGATTGAGGAAATGATTTTAGAGAAGGCACACAGTTCGAGGTATTCTATTTACCCAGGTGCTACGAAGATGTATCGCGACATGAGGCAGCACTATTAGTGGCGGCGGATGAAAAAGCACATAGTTGAGTATGTAGCGAGGTGCCTTAATTGCCAGCAGGTTAAGTACGAGTATCAGAGGCTAGGTGGCCTACTCCAGCAGATGGTTATACATGAGTGGAAATGGAAGCGCATTACTATGGATTTTGTAGTTAGGTTGCCAAGGACCTTGCGGAAGTTTGATGCTATTTGGGTCATTGTCGATAGGTTGACTAAGTCGGCACACTTCATTCCGGTGGTGACCATGTATTCTTTAGAGAGATTGGCTCAGAGTTACATTTAAGAGATTGTTCGGTTGCATGGTGTGCATGTTTCCATAATATCAGATATAGGCCCTCAGTTTACTTTGCATTTCTGGAGGGAAGTACAGAGTGAGTTGGGGACCCGGGTAGAGCTCAACACAGCCTTTCATCCACAGACCGAGGGGCAGTCGGAGCAGACGGTTCAGATCTTGGAGGATACACTCAAAGCATGTGTGATTGACTTTAGAGGGTAGTGGGATCGATTCTTGCCTTTGTCCGAGTTTGCTTACAACAACAGTTGTCAATCCATCATCTAAATAGCTCTATTTGAGGCTTTATATGGTCGGCAATGTCGTTCGCCCATCAGATAGTTTGTGACCAGCGAGGCTAAGTTTTATGGTACTAATTTAGTGAAGGATGCCTTGGAAAAGGTAAAGTTGATTTAGGAGCGATTCGCACAGCACAGTCCAGACAGAAGAGTTATACCGATCGGAATGAGCGTGATTTATCATTTATGGTGGGCGAGAAGGTTCTCTTGAAAGTCTCACTGATGAAGGGAATCATGAGGTTCGGGAAGAAGGTTAAGTTGAGCCCAAGGTTCATAGGTCCATTTGAGGTGTTGAGACGAGTTGTGGAGGTTGCTTATGAGCTTGCCTTGCCTCCCAGTCTATCGGGAGTTCATTCGGTTTTCCACGTGTCTATGCTCCGGAGGTATCATGCCAACAGGTCGCAAGTGTTAGACTTCAGCACGGTTCAACTAGATGAGAGCCTGGGTTATGAGGAGGAGCCAGTTGCCATTGTTGATAGGCAAGTTCGCCAGTTGAGGTCCAAAAAGATTTCTTCGGTAAAAGTTCAGTGAAGGGGCCAACTAGCCAAGGAGGCGACATGGGAGGCCGAGGAGGACATGTGGGGCAGATATCCACACTTATTTGGCACCCCAGGTATGATTCTAGACCCGTTCGAGGATGAATATTTGTTTAAAAAGTGGAGAATGTAACGACCTGACTGGTCGTTTTGCTTTCTAGATCCTCGTTCCCCTAAATAAGACTCGCCGTATGTGATTTTGCTGTTTTGTAACTTGCGGGGATGGTTAGTTCGGGTTTGGAAGGGTTCGGGTTGAAATCGGAACGCTTAGTTCCTCAATATTGACTTTAAAAGGTTAAGTTTGACTTTGGTTAATATTTCTGGCAAACGACCTCGGAACGGGGATTTGACGGTCCCAATAAGTTTGTATGATGATTTTGGACTTGGGCGTATGTTTGGATCGGATTTTAGATGATCAGGGAGCATTTCGGCGCGTAAAGTTGAAAGTTGGCGCATTGAAGGTTTTAAAGTTCTTTAAATTTAGTTTGGAGTAGGTGTTGGAGTTATCGAGTTCTGTTTGGGATTCGATCCCGGGAATATTTCCATATGGTGATTTAAGACTTGCACGCAAAATTTGGTATCATTCCAAGTAGTTTAAGTATGATTCGGCGCGTTCGTAGCAAGTTAGAAGAACTTGAAGTTAATAAGTTGACTCAATTTGGTTTAGGGTGTGATTCTTAGTTTTGTTGTTGTTTTCCGCATTTCGAGGGTTCAAACGAGCCCGTCTTATGTTTATAAACTTGTTGATATATTTGGACGAGGCCTCGTTGGCCTCGGGTGCTACTCGGACGATGCACAGATCGAGTTAGAGCTTGAAAGGGGTTGCTGGTGCACCAGTTCTGGTGTGCCTGCACCTAGGAGCATTTGGGCGCAGGTGCGAGCTCTTGGCCGCAGAAGCGGCTTTCGGCATGTGGCCAGTGGTCCGCAGAAGTGGAGGAACATCTGCAAAAGCGGCCTCGCTTCTGCGATAAGAAGCCCGCAGGTGCGAGAAGAGGCTGGCCAGGCCTGGACCGCAGAAGCGCTCCACTCTTCGTAGAAACGGGAGCCCGTCCTAAGAAGCGGAGTCAGCCAGCCTGGGCTAGGACCGCACCTGCGATGGCTTTTCCGCAGATGTGGCCCCAGGTCCGTAAAAGTGAAAATGCTGGAGGCAGTGAGGTCCATTTAATATGGGACTTAGGCGGTTTTGGTCCATTTCTTTCACTTCTTGGGCAATTTTGGAGCTTCTTAGAGAGGGGTTTTCACCTAGCTATGGAAGGTAAGTAATTTCTATCTAATGTAAGTTAAATACATAGACTGTGTGTAGATTTTAACGTGTAAAATTGTGCAAAATTGTGCAAAATTGTGGCTTTAGTTGAAAAACCTAGATTTTGATAAAAATGAGATTTAACCACGAAAATGACTATGGAATGGGATGAAAATTATATATTTGAGTTCGTGAGGTTATGGGTAACAACTATCTTTGAAAAATTTCAGAATCCGAACACGTGGGCCAGGAGGTGAATTTTAGAAATCTTCTAATTTGGGTTGGGTAGTTACTCTAATAGTTAAATTATGAACTTTTGAACATGTATTGATTAATTTATATAATATTTGACTAGTTTCGAGTTGTTTGGCACCGAGTTGAGGATTTAAAGCATATTTGTGGATCGAAAGTGAGCTTGAGAACGAGGTAAGTCTCTTGCCTAAACTTGTAAGAGGGAAGTCATCCCCTTATGTGTATTTTCATTGTGAATTACTTGTACGGGGATCTACATACGCACTAGGTGACGAGAGTCCATGCGTAGCTGTATTCCATGAGATGTCCGGGTAGTCTTAGATTTACACCATACCTTGATTGTACTGTCATATTTGTTATGCCTATTAATTGTCTTAATTAAAGCTGAGATTTGGGATTTTAAGGTTGAAAATCTCCAATTTAGATTTCATATTTTTGGGAAGAATTGAGGAATATATATATAATAATTCTGAGAAGTCCATGTCCACTAGCGTCGTAAGTATTCCGCGAGCGAGGCAAACTTCTCTACTTTTATGGGAGCGGGTTGTTTGCCTCGGCAGGTTAATAGATGCATATATGATTCTTGGCATTCGACCCTCGGCAGTGCACATGGTATATTTTTGGATCGGGCCGTATGACCTCTGCATAAAGCGTGCGTGATAATACTCGGAACCCAATTATACTTAATATTATTTCATGACTTGTGAGGATATAATTCATTTAATGACAGAAATTGAATTGGGATTAATAGGTGTTGGCTAGAGGAATTCTTGGAATTTTATCATCCATTAAGGAACCATTTATTCACTGTTTGTTATTGTTTTATTATTATTATTATTTCCATGTCCCATACCTGTTTATAATTCTTGCATTTTATTATTCACCCATAGTAAGTGCCGATGTCGACCCCTCATCACTACTTCTTCGAGGTTAGACTGGATACCTACTGGGTACATGTTGTTTATGTACTCATACTACACTTCTGCACTAACTATGTAGGACCTGAGCCAGGTGAATCTGGTATTCATCCCGGCGTGCACCCCTGATAGTTCGAGACTTAGTGATGAGCTGCTTCTGAGTCCGTTCTGCAGCACCTGAAATCTCTCTTTTGTATTTACTTTCTGTCTACTCTACTTTAGACAGTATTTAGTGTTTTGTATATTGTACTAGTAGCTCATACAATTGTGACACCATGTCTTGGAATTATGTTAGTGGACATTTGGTAATTTTTGGGTATTTATTTCACTACACTTGACCTTATAATTGCTCACACTTTATTTTTATTCAATTTCTCACCTCTCACTTATTTAATAATTAAAGTCAACCATTTCTAAAATGTTAAAAAGAATAAGTACATGGCTAGTTCATCGTTGACTTGCCCAGCGTCTACGTTGGGTGCCGTCACGACCTATAGGGGAAATAAGGTCGTGACACATACCTTGGGGGCATGTGAATGTGGTTTTCTCCTGATCCTCCGGAGAAATTTATCTGATTATACCTAGAATATCCGTTAAGAAAACAGTAAAAACCATGACCTGCAACACTTTCAAGCATTTGGTCAATAAAAGTTAAAGAAAAATGATCTTTTCTTGTAGCCTCATTCAGTCGTCTATAATCAATACATACTCTCCATCCTGTGACTGTTCTGGTAGGTATGAGTTCTTTGTATTCATTTTTTATCACTGTCATACCTCCTTTATTTGGTACTACATGCACCGGACTTACCCAAGGACTGTCAGATATCGGATGGATGATACATGTTGCTAGAAGTTTCACTACTTCTTTCTTGACGACTTCTTGCATTGTTGGGTTCAGTCTCCTTTGGGGTTGGACTATTGGCTTGTAAGTATCATCCATAAGTATCATATGCGTGCAAATAGCTGGACTGATTCCTTTGATGTCAGCTATAGTCCACCCTAAGGCTCTTTTGTGTTCTCTTAAAACTCCAATTAGTTTTATTTCTTGTTCTGCAGCCAAAGAAGATGAAATAATTACTGGAAATAATTTTGCTTCAAGAAACATATATTTCAAATGAGAAGGAATGGTTTTGAGTTCAATTTTTTGTTGAACTTTTTCTGGTGAGACTTTCTCATTTACTGAATCCTTTTCCAGCATTTTAACTTCTTTTCTGATTGTGGTATTATCATCACTTGTGGTACCTGACTTTGCCATACATCTTTCCAATGAATCAGTACTCAACTGATCATCTATATATTTATTTGCAAGGTCATTCAATAAATCAATTTGAAAACAAGATGATGATGACTCATCCTCGGGATATTTCATTATTTTCTTCATATCAAAAATTATTGTTTCCTCATCAACTCGCAAAATTAATTGTTCTTGATGGACATCAATTATTACTCTTCCTGTTGCAAAAAACGGTCTGCCTAAAATCAATGGTACCTCAGTATTTTCTTCTATTTCAAGTACCATAAAATCTACAGAGAATATAAATTTATCAACTCTAATGAGGACATTCTCAAGTATTCCTTTTGGTGTTTTAGTACTTTGATCAGCTAATTGCAGATACACACCAGTGTCCTTCATTTCACCAAGTTCTAATTTCTTGAAAATCGAAAAAGGCATTAGATTTATTGAAGCACCTGAATCACATAATGCTTTTTCAAAATGAGCACCTCCCAAAGTACAAAAAAATGTAAAACTGCCTAGATCACCAAGTTTTTCTGGAAGCTTATTTTGAAGTATAGCACTATATTTTTCTGTAAGCTTAACCACTGAAACTTCTTCCAATTTTCTTTTACTTGACAAAATTTCTTTAAGCAATTTAGCATTTGCTTCGAAGCATCTAAAAGGTATGTTAATGTAAGCTGCTTTAAAATTTCTAAAAACTTTGAGAATTATTTGTCAAGCTTTTCTCTTTTTAGCTTTTGGGGAAAAGGGAGGGTTACAGAGTGAGGATTTGTCATCAATTCATTTTCTTGTACCTTGTTTCCTTTATTTTTTTGTTCTATTAAAAGTTCATAGTCCCTTTTATTCTCACCTTCATTTACATGTTCCACTTCTTGTGGCTTTTCTTGTCTATCTGTGTATGGATCATCAAGAATTTTACCTGGCCGCAGAGAGATGGCTTTGAGGTGTTCCTTTGGATTTTTCTCGGTATTTACCTTTTATTTGTCCAGACATAACGGTTGCTAATTGGCTTATCTAGATTTTCAAATTCTTGATGGCTGAAGTTTGACTTTCAACCTTCTCGTCAGTAGCCTTAATAAATTTGTACATCATGTCTTCAAGGCTTTGTTGATGAGCTCTTTGGGCCTATTGTTGATATTGTTGAAAATCTTGTTTCCCTCTATTTTGATTTTGAAAACCAGGGGGTCCCTGCACCTGCTGCCTTTGATCGAAAAATCTTTAAGGATTTTCAGCACCATTTGGGTTACTCCATGGGAATCCCGAATGTTTTTGTGCCATGGGACTACCGAGTGGATAACTGGTTCTATAACCAATAGCATTTACTTGTTCTTCATTTTGCATTGAAGCCTGGCACTCATGATTTGGATAATTACCTCCACATGCGTCACCATTCTCATGTTGAGATGATGATTTGGTATTTACCTGAAAGGCCTCAACTTTTTGTGTCAGAGTTGTAATTTTTTGCGCTAATGAATTCCAAGCTTCAACTTGATTGACTCCTGTTGCTTTCTTAACAATCATTCTGTCGGAGGGCCATTGAACATCATTTTCTGAAATTTCTTTAAGCAATTGCATGGCTTCTGCAGTAGTTTTGCTCATTATGGATCCTCCTGATGCTGCATCAATAACATTTCTAGCAGAGGGTTTAAGACCATGATAAAAAAATATAAGATGTCAGGATCTTGGATACCATGGTGTAGGAATTTTTTTAACATTACTTTTAATCGTTCCCATGCTTGGTATACAGATTCAGAATCTATCTATATAAAATTATTGATTTCTTACTTCATTTTAAATGTTTGTGCAGGTGAAAAATATTTATTAAGAAATTTTTGAGCCATTTGGTCCCATGTAGTGATTGAACCTCTTAGCAGACTTTACAATCATATTTTGGCTTCACCTTTTAATGAAAAAGGAAAACGTTGCAACCTAATAGCGTCTATTATGACTCCATTATACCTTCAAGTTTCAACTAATTCAAGAAAACCAATTAGATGGGTGTGAAGATCTTCACTCGCATCTCTAGTAAATTTACATGACTGCTGAATAGTTTGAATCAAGCATGTGCGGATTTCAAAGTTATTTGCTGCAATTGGTGGTCTCCCTACACTTAATTATCCTTCAAAATGAACTGGCCTTGCATAATCTCTGAGTATTCTATCACGTCGTAGTGGCACCTCATCAAACTATTCTTCTACTTGATGTGGCAGAAGTTGGTTGTTGTTAAGTTCTTCGTTCTCCATTTCTTCTTGTGAAGAAATTTGAGATAATGAAACCTGTACTTTTCGCAACAACCGCAAGGATTTTTCAATTTCATGATCGTATTCAAGTAGTTCTCTTGAGGAGGAATGTATCATATACTTCCTGAAATTTTTGCACAAAAGTTAAAATAATTAGATAATAAAATAAAATCTCAAATTAGTAGTAAAATAATTAATCTGTAGTAGGCTTTGCCAATCCCTGGCAACGGCGCAAAAAATTTGACGAGTGTCTGGTGTATGTAAAATTCTAATTCGTACTTTGTCAAATAATAGTATAGAAAGATGTCAAACCCATAGAGATTGGTTTATCTATTCTACAGACATTTCTTGTTTTAATTACTATTTGAGAAAATCAGAAAGAGTTGAGTTGTAAATTAACTAACTAAAAATGCATGAATAGAGCAATAGAAAATATTTTATTTTTCACAAATATAATAAAAAGATGTTGGGATCTTGACTTCACTTAATATTTTATTTATATAGTAGATACATTTATCCTTTAATTTCTATTTCTCATAAATGCCTCTCACGATTACATTTATGTATTATTACTATAGTTGAATAATTAATTGCACTCCTCTCGGTGAAACAAATTAATCGTTAAAATGGTAATATTAAAGAACTTGTCACGGCCCCATTTTCCCTCCATAGAATATCGTGACAGTACCTAGTCTCTAAGATTAGGTAAGCCTAACAATTATGCAGAATAATTGAATATTACGCTGAAACCCAAAACCTCAACATGTGAAATAAATAAAAACTGCAAATCAAAGTAATTACAACTCCAAAAATCCGGTAGATACAAGTCACAAGATCTAAAGAGAAATACTAAATATCTCTATACATCAGAGTCTAACGAGGATAAGGAAAATAACATAATAAAGATAGAGGGGGACTCCGAGTTCTGTGGAGGTACACCCCTCCTGAGTCTGGGGAAATCTCTCACCATATGACGAGTGTCACCACACTCAAAACAAGCTCTCGGATAACGTGGTGATTGTGGCTGGTTCGGGCCTGATCAGCCGGACTGACCGCTAAAAGCACCCCGTGCAGGAGGTACACTAGACAATGGCGGTGCATAATAGGAAGCCTAGGGCCTAGGAGTGGCCGGAGTACCGCTGGCGGCTGGAAGTGCTGAATGAACAAGGTGACTCCCATAGCCTCTACCCTGACAAGCTACAGCTGGGGCACGAGTACCACTATATGTGCCAGACTCTCCAGACCTCTTGGCCTCTCTTTTCTCCCTCTCCCGAGTCAGCATACCCTCCAATCTCCTAGCAATCCCCACTACCTGCTGGTATGCGATATCCATATCCAACTCTCGGGCCATGCTAAATCTGATACTGGGGTTGAGCCCCTCAATAAATCGACGAATCCTCTCTCAAATAGTAGCAACCAAGGATGGTGCATGCCTAGCCAAATCACTGAACCGGACCAAATACTCCAACACGGTCATAGAACCCTAGCGCAACTACTCAAACTCTACGCGCCATGCATCTCTAAGACTCTGGGGAATATACTCCCTCAAGAACGTATTCCGAGAACTGAGTCCAAGTGAGTGAAGCTGCCTCGGCCGGACTACCCAACTCATATGCTCACCACCACTGATAGGTCACTCCATTAAGCTGGAACGTGGTGAAAGAAACTCTACTGCACTCCGCAACACCCATAGTACGGAGGATACAGTGGCACTCTTCAAGAAAACCTTGGGCATTCTCTGACGCCAAGCCACTGAAAGTAGGAGGGTGGTACTTCTTGTACCTCTCGAGCCTGAGTTGTTCCTCCTCAGAAATTGTTGCCCTGACCTCCGGCTGAACTGGAGCTACCAGTTGCATTGGTATGACCTCTGGAACCTACCTGGACCTGCTGCTCTAGGGTACAAGCGGCAGGAGTCTGTGCTCCTCCCCCGGCCTGAGATGTGGCAGGAGCAAGTGGTATCAACCTTGCCTGAGACAAAGTGTTGAACATGCTCAGAAACTGGGCGAGAGACTCCTGGAGGGTTGGTGCAATAACATGCGTCTCAGGTGCCTGCCGTCCAACTGGAGCTACTGGTGGCTCCTCTATAGCAGCTAGGGTGGGTGCTCTGGTTGCACCACATGGACGTCCTCTGCCTCTACCCCGGACACGGCCTCTCACGGCTCTAGCAGGGGGCGCGGGTGTCTGGCCATCTGATCCAGCTGTACATGTCCTCACCATCTGTGAGAGAATAGAAAGACAGAAAATATAGAATCTGAAGTCAAAATTTCGCACGATAAGGAATCAAACAAGTGAAGTTTTTCCTAACAGTTCCATAGCCTCCCGAAGATAAGTACAGATGTCTCTGTACCGATCCGCGAACTCTACTAAACCTGCTTGTGACTCATAACACCTATGAACCTAGAGATCCGATACCAACTTGTCATGACCCCAAATTCCCTCTGTAGGATATCGTGACGGCACATAGTCTCTAAGACTATGTAAGCCTAATCAATATCGGAAACATTAAATAAGAGATTTAAAACTTGAACATCCTAACAATTTCATAAAAAGAATCTACCAAAACTCAATACGTAAGATCCCAAAACCTGGTGAGATATAAGTCACAAGCTCTAAATATAGTACTGAATAATCCTATACATCACTATCTATCAAAATATAAAGAAATAAGGAAAGAACGGGATAGAAGGGGACTCCAGGGCCTGCGGACGCGGGCAGGTGTACCTTGAAGTCTCCAAAGCAGCAACACAACGCACTAATATCGAGGCTGATAGGAAGCACCTAGATCTGCACAAAAACATGTGTAGTATGAGTACACCACAACGGTACCTAGTAAGTGCCAAGCCTAACCTCGATAGAGTAGTGACGAGGTCAGGTCAGGGCCCTACTGGAAATAATAGGAAAAATAAGGCAGAAGATATAATGATGTAATGAAATGACAGAGAAGTGTAACAATAGAAATTTACAGAAGATAACAACACGAAATCAAGAAGACAATTACAACACGTAAGGAAGCACGAATCTTACAAGTTAAGGAACAATAACAACAACAACAACAACAACAACAACAATACAACAAACAGAGGAAAACAACAAGGATTCTCTCGAGGTACCGCCTCGTAGTTCCAAAAGTAAATATCTCACAACGGCATGGCAGAAACCTCATGCAACAATAATAATCGCACAGCAGAAACTTTGTGCCATAATAATACTCCGCATGGCAGAAACCTCGTGCCACAATAACACTTCGTACAGCAGAAACCTCATGCCACAATAACACTCCGCACGATAAAAACCTCGTGCCACATCCAAATAATTATCTCAACAAAAATCACGAAAAAACACATACCAAATGAACAATAAGATTACAAGCAAAGAATCATACAGTTAAAGAATAAATACGGAATCAACGAAATCAGGTAATTCAACTAAGCATGTTGCACAAATTGCAAGTAAGATATAAGGCACGTAGCCATGTGACATTAGGCTAAACATGATGACTACACGTGCTAGAGTAACTGAATTAAGGAAATAAAAGGAACTACTAAGCAAAACTTGGGTTTTTAACATTTAGCCCCAGTACGCACTCGTCACCTCGCGTATATGGCCTTCACGTAATGCAATTTACCATAACAGTACCAAATTCTAAGGGGAATTTTCCCCACACAAGGTTAGACAAGTCACTTACCTCAAACCTCGCTTAATCAATATATAAGAAGGCCTTTTCCCCAATTTTTCAACTCTGATCGGCTCGAATCTAGCCAAAATGATTACATACTATAAATATAACATCGACCCGGACCCACATCTTGGAACCCGACCAAAATTACAAAAAACGAACACCCATTCGATATCGAGTCCAACTATATAATAATTACTCAAATCCGACCTCAAATCGCCTTTCAAATCCCCAAATTTTGGCCTAATAAGCCTTTCCAAATTTTCCCCAATTTCCAACTAACAATACTGCTTAAAAGATGGAAACAACAATATATTCATGGGAATTAATAAAAACATGATTCAAGAATCCTTACCCAAATGTTTTCTTTGAGAATCCCTCAAAATCTCGCCTCAATCTGAGCTCTCAAAGTCTTGAAATGAAAATAAGATCAAACCTTCATTTTCCCCCTTTTTTCGCCCAGTGAATTCGCATCTGCGAACCCACAACCGCATCTGCGACTCCGCACCTGCAGAATTTTCCATCGCAGGTGCGGTTCCAACTCAAGCCTAGAAGACTCGCACATGCAGACCCATTAGCGCTTCTGCGCAATTGCTTCTGCGAACACTGTCCGCTTCTGCGATCCAAAGCCCCCCTGGCCTTATCCGCTTCTGCGATGCATTTTCCCTATCGGCGTGTCCGCTTATATGGCACATGGCATGCGGTCCCAGCTGTTCATAGCAAAACTATCTTCTGCGGCTCGAGGACCGCTCTTGCGATGCCGCACCTGCGACCCAAAATGCGCAGGTGCGATTGCACCAGAAGCAGCAGTGCTTCAGCAATGCACCAAGTCTAATGTTTTTATCCGGATTCAATCCGAATCATACCTGGGGCCCCCGGGACGCCGTCCGAACATACCAACAAGTAGTAAAACATCATATGAACTTAGTCTAGCCTTCAAATCACAACAAACAATGCTAAAAACATAAATTGTGCATCGATTCAAGCGTAATGAACTTTAGAACTTCTAATTTCTACATCTGATGATGAAACCTATCAATTCACGTCCGATTGACCTCAAACTTTTCACACAAGTCATAATTGACATTAAGGACCTACTCCAACTTTTAGAATCAGAATCCGACCTCGATATCAAAAAGTCCACTCCCGGTCAAACCTTCCAAAATCTTCCAACTTTCTAACTTTCGCCAGTTAACGCCGAAATGACTTATGGATCTCCAAATCAATATCCGTACGTGCTCCTAAGACCAAAATCACCCTACAGAGCTATTTGAACCATTAAAACTCCATTCTGAAGTCATCTTCATACAAATCAGACTACGGTCAACTCCTATGACTTAAACTTCCAATTTAGGGACTATGTGTCCCATTCCACTCCGAAAATCCCACGAATTCGAAACCAAGCACCCCGGCAAGTCACAAAATCAAAAAATGAAATAGAGGGAGCAATAAACAGGGGATCAAGGCTAATACTCTCAAAACAACCGGTCGGGTCGTTACATCAAAGTCTCTACGTACGGACTAGCTCAATGATATCTGGTCTGGTAGGACGGAGGTAGTTGTATCTGACTCTGTCATCACATGTATTGTTTCGGTCTGTCATAGAGATTCATCTGTCTTATTTTATCCAGGCTCCACTTATTCCTATGTGTCATCTTATTTTGCTTCGTATTTGGGTGTATCCCGTGATTCTTTGAGTTCTCCTGTCTACGTGTCTACACCTGTGGGAGATTCTATTGTTGTAGACCATGTGTATCGGTCATGGTTAGTTGTTCTTAGTGATTTTGGGACTAGAGCCGATTTATTGTTGCTCAGTATGGTGGATTTCCATGTTATTTTGGGCATGGACTGGTTGTCGCCCTATCACGCTATCCTTGATTGTCACGCCAAGAGTAGGATGGAGGCAGTTGCATCCGACTCTATCATCACATGTATTGTTCCGGTCTGTCATAGAGATTCATCTGTCTTATTTTATCCAGGCTCCACTTATTCCTATATGTCATCTTATTTTGCTCTGTTTTTTGGTGTATCCCGTGATTCTTTGAGTTCTCCTGTCTATGTGTCTACACCCGTGGGAAATTCTATTGTTGTTGACCGTGTGTATCGGTCGTGGTTGGTTGTTCTTAGTGATTTTGAGACCAGGGCCGATTTATTATTGCTCAGTATGGTGGATTTCCATGTTATTTTGGGCATGGACTGGTTGTTGCCCTATCACGCTATCCTTGATTGTCACGCCAAGAAGGTGACATTGGCTATGCCAGGTCTATCATGGTTAGAGTGGAGAGGTGCTTTAGATTATGTTCCTAGCAGGGTTGTTTCATTTCTTAAGGCTCGGAGATGGTTGAGAAGGGGTGTGATGCGTATCTGACATATGTGAGGGATGTTAGTGTTGATACTCCTACCATTGAGTCGGTTCCGGTAGTAAGGGATTATCCATATGTTTTCCAGGCAGATCTTTCGGGCATACTGCCTGATAGGGATATTGACTTTGGTATTGATTTGTTACCGGACACTCAGTCCATTTCTATTCCACCCTATCGTATGGCCCCAGCAGAGTTAAAATAGTTAAAGGAACAGTTACAAGCGTTTCTTGATAAGGGATTCATTAGGCCCAGCATGTCGCCTTGGGGTGCTCCTATCTTGTTTGTAAAGAAGAAGGATGGTTCTATGCGAATGTGTACTGATTATCGCCAGTTGAACAAGGTTATAGTGAAGAACAGGTATCCATTGCCATATATTGATGACCTATTTGATCAGCTTCGGGGTGCCAGAGTGTTCTCTAAGATCGACTTGCATTCAGGCTATCATCAGTTGAAGATTCGGGAGCCAGATATCCCGAAGACTGCTTTTAGGACTCGGTATGATCATTACGAGTTCCTTGTGATGTCTTTTGGACTGACCAATGCCCCAACAACATTCATACACTTGATAAATAGTGTATTTCATCCCTATTTTGACTCGTTCGTCATTGTGTTCATTGACGACATTCTGGTGTACTCCTGGAGTCGGGAGGATCATGAGCAACACCTGAGGACTGTGCTTTAAACTTTGAGAGAAAAGAAGTTATATGCGAAATTTTCAAAGTGTGAATCCTGGCTAGATTCAGTGGCATTTTTGGGTCATGTAGTATCGAGTGAGGGGATCAAGGTAGGTCCGAAGAAGATTGAAGCAGTGCAGAGTTGGACCACAGACCGTCCTCAGCTATGGAGATCCGATGTTTTCTTGGCTTGGCGGGGTATTACCGTCGGTTTGTAGAGGGTTTCTCGTCTATTGCAGCACCTATGACTAGATTGACCCAAAAGGGTGCTCCATTCAGGTGGACCGAGAAGTGTGAGGAGATCTTTCAAAAGCTCAAGACTGGTTTGATGACAGCCCTAGTGTTAGTATTGCCTACTGGTTCGGGGTCATATACAGTGTATTGTGATGCATCATGCATTGGTCTCGGCGCGGTGTTGATGCAGGACGGTAGGGTGATTGCCTACGCGTCTAGGCATCTGAAGGTGTATGAGAAGAACTATCATGTCCATGATCTCAAGTTAGCAGTTATTGTTTATGCCTTGAAGATCTATCGGCATTATTTGTATGGTGTCCCTTGTAAGGTCTACACCGATCACCGGAGTCTACAACATCTGTTTAAAAATAAAAGGGTCTTAACTTGCGGCAGCGGAGATGGTTGGAGTTACTTAAGGACTATGACATCACCATTATCTATCATCCCGGGAAAGCCAATGTGGTGGTCGATGCCTTGAGTCGCAAAGCGAAGAGTTTGGGCAGCTTAGCATATCTACCGATAGCAGAAAGGCCTTTGGCATTGGATGTTCATGCCTTGGACAACCAGTTTGTCAGATTGGATGATTCCGAGACCAGTCGAGTTTTGGCTTGTGTGGTTTCTCAGTCTTCTCTTTATCATTATATTAGAGAGCGTCAGTATGATGACCCCCATCTGCTTGTCCTTAAGGACACGATTCAGTATGGTAATACAAAGAAGGTCACTATTGGAGATGATGGTGTATTACGGATGCAGGGCAGGCTATATATGCCTAATGTAGATGGTTTGCATGGGTTGAATCTCTAGGAGGCTCATAGTTTGCAGTACTCCATTCACCTAGGTGTCGCGAAGATGTATCAGATTATGAGGCAACATTATTGGTGGAGGGGAATGATGAAGGACATAGATGAGTATGTAGCTCGGTGCCTAAATTGTCAACAGGTGAAGTATGAGCATCAGCGGACTGGTATATTGCTTCAGAAGCTAGAGATTCCAGAGTGGAAATGGGAGCAAATTACTATGGATTTTGTTGTTGGGCTCCCACGGACTCAGAGGAAGTTCGATGCAGTTTGGGTGATTATGGATAGATTGTCCAAGTCAGCTTATTTCATTCCTGTGGTTACTAATTCTTCAGAGCAGCTGGCTCAGGTTTGCATTCGCAAGATTGTCAGGCTTCATGGCATGCTGGTATCTATCATCTCTGATCAGGGTACGCAGTTTACATCGCGGTTTTGGAGAGTCGTACATCATGAGTTAGGTACTCGGGTGGAGTTGAGTACACAACATTTCACCCTCAGATAGGCGGACAGTCCGAGCACATTATTCAGATATTGGAGGATATGCTTCATGCGTGTGTAATGAATTTTAGGGGTTCTTGGGATCATTTCTTGCCACTTGCAGAGTTCGCCTACAACAATAGTTATCAGTCGAGCATTCAGATGGCACCGTATGAGGCTTTGTATGATAGGCAGTGCGGGTCCCCGATGGGTTAGTTTGAGCGGGGTGAGGCTAGACTATTGGGTACAGACTTAGTGTATGATGCTTTGGAAAATGTTAAATTAATTCAGTATCGACCTGTACAGCCCAGTCCAGACAGAAGAGTTATGCGGATCGGAAGGTTTGCGACATTGCATTCATGGTTGGGGAGCGGGTCTTGCTCCGGGTTTCGCCCATGAAGGGCGTTATGGGGTTTGGGAGGAAAGGCAAGTTGAGCCCTAGGTATATCGGGTCTTTTGAGATCCTTGAGAGGGTTGGATAGGTGGCCTACAGACTTGCACTACCACCTAGTCTCTATGACGTTCATTCAGTGTCCCATGTTTCCATGCTCCAGAAGTATCACGGCGATCCGTCCTATGTGTTAGACTTCAGGTCAGTCCAGTTGGACAAGGATCTATCTTATGTTGAGGAGCCGGTGGCCATTTTGGACAGGCAGGTTCGAAAGTTGAGGTCGAAGAGCATAGCTTCAGTGAAGGATCAGTGGAGGGCTCATCCAGTCGAGGAGGCGACTTGGGAGATCGAGCATGATATGCGTACCCGTTATCCTCATCTTTTCATCACTTCAGGTATGTCTCTATACTCGTTCAAGGACGAACGTTTGTTTTAAGAGAGGGAGGATGTAACGACCCAGCCAGTCATTTTGAGAGTATTAGCCCAATCCCCTGTTTATTGCTCCCTCTATTTTATTTTGTGGTTTTGTGACTTGTCGGGGTGCTTGGTGTTGGATTCGAGGGAGTTTCGAAATGGAATGGGACACATAGTCCCTAAATTAGAAGTTTAAGTTATAGGAGTCGACCATAGTTTAATTTGTTTGAAGACGACTCCGAAATAGAGTTTTGACGGTTCCAATAGCCCCGTAGGGTGATTTTGGTCGTAGGAGCGTGTCCGGATGTTGATTTATAGGTCCGTAAGTCATTTCGTCATTAATTGGCAAAAGTTGCAAAGTTCGAAGATTTTGGAAGGTTTGACCGGGAGTGAACTTTTTGATATTGGGGTCAGATTTTGATTCCGGAAGTTGAAGTAGGTCTGTAATGTTAATTATGACTTGTGTGCAAAATTTGAGGTCAATCGGACGTGAATTGATAGGTTTCGGCATCAGATGTAAAAGTTAGAAGTTCTAAAGTTCATTAGGCTTGAATTGATGCGTAATTCGTGTTTTTAGCATTGTTTGTTGTGATTTGAAGGCTCAACTAAGTTCGTATGATATTTAAGGACTTGTTGGTATGTTCGAACGGGGTCCCGGGGGCCCCGAGTATGATTCAGATTGAATCCGGATAAAAAATTGGACTTGGTGCATTGCTGAAGCACTACTGCTTCTGGTGCAATCGCACCTGCGCATTTTGGGTCGCAGGTGCGGCGCCGCAACAGCGAACCTCGAGCTGTAGAAGCGATTTTTTCCATGACCAGTTGGGACCGCAGGTGCGGTCCATGTGCCGCAGATGCGGACACGCCGATGCGGAAAATGTTTTGCAGAAGCGGATAAGCCCATAGAGGCCTTGGATCGCAGAAGCGGACAGTGTCCGCAGAAGTACTAATGGGTCCGCAGGTGCGAGTCTTCTGGGCTTGAGTTAGAACCACACTTGCAATGGAAAATTCCGCAGGTGCGGAGCCGCAAATGTGGTTGTGGGTTCGTAGATGCGAATTCACTAGGCAGAAAAAGGGGAAAACGAGGGTTTGATCTTATTTTCATTTTGGAATTTTGAGAGCTCGGATTGAGGCAAGATTTTGAGGGATTCTCAAGGAAACATTTGGGTAAGGATTCTTGGCTCGTTTTTGATTAAATCCCACGAATCTATTGTTGTTTCCATCTTTTAATCAGTGTTTTTAGTTGGAAATTGGGGAAAATTTGGAAAGACTTCTTAGGCTAAAATTTGGGGATTTGAAAGGCGATTTGAGGTCAGATTTGAGTAATTCTTGTATGGTTGGACTCTATATCGAATAGATGTTCGGTTTTTGTAATTTTGGTCGGGTTCTGAGACGTGGGCCTGTGTCGACGTTTTAGAGCGATTTTTCAATCGTTGCTAAAGTCGTAGTTTCATTATTCAAATTAGTTTCTTATAGTTATATTTATAGTATGTAATTGTTTTGGCTAGATTCGAGACAATCGGAGTTGGAAAATCAAGGGAAAGGCCTTCTTATTGATTGATTGAGCGAGGTTTGAGGTAAGTGACTTGTCTAACCTTGTGTGGGGAATTCCCCTTAGGATTTGGTACTGTTATGGTAAATTACATTGCGTGAAGGCTGTGTACACTAGGTGACGAGTGCGTATTGGGGCTAAATGTCAAAAACCTGGTTTTTGCTAAGTAGTTCCTTTTATTTCCCTAATTGAGTTACTCTAGCACGTGTAGTCATCATGTTTAGCCTAATGCCACATATCTGCGTGTCTGATCTCTTACTTATAATTTGTGCAACATGCTTAGTTGAATTACCTGCTTTCTTTGATTCCGTATTTATTCTTTAACTATAGGATTCTTTGCTTTTAATCTCATTGTTTCATTTGTTATGTGTTGTTTTCGTGATTTTTGTTGAGATAACTGTTTGGATATGGCACAAGGTTTCTGCTGTGCGGAGTGTTATTGTGGCACGAGGTTTCTGGCATGCGGAGTGTTAGTGTGGGACGAGGTTTCTACCGTGCAGAGCGTTATTGTGGCGCAAGGTTTCTGTCGTGCGGAGTATTATTGTGGCACGAGGTTTCTGTCGTGCGGAGTGTTATTATGGCACGAGGTTTCTGTCGTGCAGTTATTATTGTTTGTACGAGGTTTATGCCATGCCGTTGTGAGATATTTACTTTTGGGACTACGAGGTGGTTGTAACGACCCGACCGATTGTTTTGAGTATTACAGCCATGTTACCCCATTTACTACTAAATTTATGCTTTACAATTATTATGTGACTTGCTGGAGTAATTGGTTCGGCCCCGGAGAGGTTTTGGAATGAATTGGAACACTTGGTTCCAAGATTTAGAGCTTAAGTTAAAATAGTTAGCCGGATGTCGACTTATGTGTAAACGACCCCGGAATAGAGTTTTGATGATTCCAATAGCTCCGTATGGTGATTTTGGACTTTAGAGCGTGTCCGAAAAATTATTTGGAAGTCCATAGTTGAATTAGGCTTGAAATGGCTAAAACAGAAATTTAAGTTTGGAAGTTTGATCGGGGAGTTGATTTTTGATATCGGGATCGAAATCTAGTTCTGAAAATTTTCATAGGTACATTATGTCATTTATGATTTGTGTGCAAACTTTGAGGTCAATCAGACTTGATTTGATAGGTTTCAGCATCGAATATAGAAGTTGAAAGTTCTTAGTTTCATTAAGCTTGAATTGGGGCATGATTCGTGGTTTTAGCATTGTTTGATGTGATTTGAGGATTTGACTAAGTTTGTATGATATTTTAGGACTTGTTGGTGTATTTGGTTGCGGTCCCAAGGGTCTCGGGTGAGTTTCGGGTGGTTGACGGATCAAATTCGGACTTAGAACAAAAATTGGAAACCTACTGCCATCTGATGCAATCGTAGGTGCGAGCTCGCAGAAGCGTGTTCTTCATCGCAGAAGCGACCAGGCGTGGGTTGAGGCAGAGGTCGCAAAAGCAAGCAAATGGTCCGCAAAAGCGACGTTGCATCTGCGACTCTGCGACCGCAGAAGCGCAAAGGCCGCAGAAGCGGCTTTCTCCTCGCAGAAACGGGAAGACGACCGCAGAAGCGAAAGGAGGCCAACCTTGGCAAACTGTAGAAACAGTTGGTTTCTCGCACCTGCGAGACCGCAGAAGCGGTTAAGTAAGTCGCAGGTGCGGAACCCCTGGGCAGTGTACATTTTGAAGGGGTTCCGAGTTTTGCCATTTTTGGACTTTCAAGCACGGTTTTGGGGTGAATTTTAGAGAGAATTCACAGGGAAATCTTGAGGTAAGTCACTTATGATCATTGTTAGTCAATAATATTGAATTATCATCGATTATTCCAACTAGATTATATGTTTTGAGGTGTAAATTGAGGATTTGGGCCTAGTGATTTCAAAATAAGAAATTAAGATTTGAAGGTCGAGTTGATGTCAGAATTTGATACATTTGGTATGGTTAGACCCGTGGTTGAATGGGCATTCATATTTTGTAATTTTTGTCGGGTTCCAATATGTGGGCCCCATGGGCGATTTTGAGTATAATTTCGAATTTTATTAAAAAATTAGTATTTTCATATGAAATTAATTATAATAATTTATTTTGACTGAATCGAAAATTAATTGTGACTAGATTCGAGGCGTTTGGAGACCGATTCGCAAGGCAAAGGCATAGCAGAGTAAGGAACTGCATGGTTTGAGGTAAGTAATAGTTCTAAATTTGATCATGGAGGTATGAAACCCCGGATTCTGTGATATGTGATTGATTTTGAGGTGACGCACATGCTAGGTGACAGGCGTGTGGGCGTGCACCGTAGGACCTGTGACTTGATAAATTCCATGTAACTGTGTGGTTGAATAATCTGTTGATATCCGTACATTTTCCACGTATTTGAGAAATCGAACTATAGATCATGTTTAAGACATGTGTTGACACTGTAGGGACCCACAGAGGTCGTGTACATGTAACTTATCTGTTAAATTGTTGTTTTGTACTCAGTCACAGTTTTACTTGCACATTACATATCAGTCTCTATTGTTCATTATTGATGCATCATATCATTGGTATTTGGGTTGCTTGTCATGATTTCTGAGAGCCCGAGAGACTGGAGAGGTTGATGACTAAGTAAGGTCGAGGGCCTGATTGTGAGGATATTTATGGGATCGGGCTGCACACCGCATCATGTTTCATTGATTTATGACATGGTTGGCTTGTTATAGAGCTTGGGTTGAAGGACCCCTATGAAGTCTATACACACCCCCAGTGAGCGTAGGTACCTACTAAGTGCGAGTGCCGAGTGCCGAGTGCTAAGTGACTGAGAGGAATGAGTGACTATGAGGAAAGAGTGATTGTGAGGTTGGAGTGAATGGGAGGACTGAGTGACTGTTACTCTGAGAGGATGCATTAATTCCATTATTGCTACACTTCAGTTGTCATATATCACTATTTTTGGAAAAAAAAATTCTGAAAGACATTATCTTCTGTTTCAGTCGAATTTGATATGAAATTACTATTTGAGTTTTAAATGTTGAACTTGAAAGCATGCCTACCTTCTTATGTTGGAAATTACTATAATTGGACTTAGCTGTGAAGCTCGTCACTACTTTCAGTTCTTTACTTAGTATTGTCACTTGTTGAGTTAGTTGTACTCATATTACACCATGCACCTCGTGTGCAGATCCAAGTACTTCTGGACACGGCGGTTGCTAGTTTTTCGGAGCTTTATCTGTTGGAGACTATCGAGGTATTTGCTTGACGTCCGCAGACCTTGACTCTCTTTCCTTTCAGTTTTTATATTGTTCTATATTTCAGATAGTGTTTTTATCATTCGGACTTTATTATCATTTAGTTGCTCATGTACTCAGTGACACCAGGTTTTGGGAGTGTATTTATATCAGTATGGGTAAGGTTTTCTATTAAATTTAGATATTATATTTTCAAGCTTAAAAGAAATTGTGGTTTATTAAGGTTGTCGGCTTGCCTAGTATTAAAATAGGTGTCGTCACGACAGGTGTGATTTTGGGTCGTGACAGCGGTACCTCGGGAGTGCCCTTGTTGTTTTCCTCTGTTTGTTGCATTGTTGTTGTTGTTGTTGTTGTTGTTATTCCTTAACTTGTAAGATTTGTGCTTCCTTACGTGTTGTAATTGTCTTCTTGATTCCGTGTTGTTATCTTCTGTGAATTTCTATTGTTACACTTCTCTATCATTTCATTACGTCATTATATCTTTGCCATTGTTTTTCCTATTATTTTCAGTAGGGCCCTGACCTGACCTCGTCACTACTCTACCAAGGTTAGGCTTGGCACTTACTGGGTACCGTTGATACTACGCTTCTGCACATATTTTTGTGCAGATCTAGGTGCATTCTATCAGCCTCGATATTAGTGCGTCGTATTGCTGCTTTGGAGACTTCAAGGTACACCTACCCGCATCTGCAGGCCTCGGAGTCCCCTTCTATCCCGTTCTTTCCTTATTTCTTTATATTTTGATAGACAGTGATGTATAGGATTATTCGGTACTGTATTTAGAGCTTGTGACTTATATCTCACTAGGTTTTGGGATCTTACGTATTGAGTTTTGGTAGATTCTTTTTATGAAATTGTTAGGATGTTCAAGTTTTAAATCTCTTATTTAATGTTTCCGCATATTGATTAGGCTTACCTAGTCTTAGAGACTAGTTAGGTGTCGTCATGATATCCTACGGAGGGAATTTGGGGTCGTGACAGAACTAAAAATATATACTTGAACTCAGCTTCTGGTGTAACCGCACCTGCGGAGGGCCAACTGCAGGTGCGAGCTCACAGAAGCGAGCCAACAATCGCAGAAGTGGCCCAGCATGGGCAGCCTGAAACCATAGATATGGACAAGGCGACCGAATATGCGGAGCCGCATATGCAAACTTGTGGACACAGAAGCGGCTTTGGGCATTTGGCCAGTGGCCCGCAGAAGTGAGGAAGCAAGCGCAGAAGAGGGATCCCGTCCTCAGAAGCAAATCCAGCCAGCCTAAGGCGCTTCCGCAGAAGAGAACCTTAGTCCGCAGAAGCGGTGCCGTAGATGCGGCCCAGTGACCGCAAGTGCGAAATCGCTGGAGGCAGAGTGGTCCATTTAAAACGGGACTTAGGCTATTTGAGTTCATTTTATTACACACTTGGGCGATTTTGGAGTTTAAAGATGAGGATTTCCACCTAGCTAATTGAGGTAAGTAATTTCTATGCAATGTGAGTATAATACATAGATCATGGGTAGATTTTAACATAAAAATTTGTGAAAATTATGGGTTTAGATGGATAACCCTAGGTTTTGATAAAAATGAGATTTAACCACTAAAATAGTTATAGAATTGAGTGAAAACTATATATTTGAATTCGTGAGGTTATGGGTAACAACTTTCTTCGAATATTTCCGGAACTCGGGCACGTGGGCCCGAGGATGAATTTTAGGGATCCTTCAATTGGGGTTGGGTAGTCTCTCTAATAGTTAGAATATGAAATTTTGAACATATATTGATTGATTTATATAACATTTGACTAGTTTCGGATTGTTCGGCACCAAGTTGAGGCTTTGGAGTGAATTTGAGGACGGAAAGTGAACTTGAGATGAGGTAAGTCTCTTGTCTAACCTTGTAAGAGGGAATTTTACCCCATAGGTGATTTAGATTAATGTTTGCCTCTAATTGTGAGGGCTACGTACGTACGAGGTGACGAGAGTTCGTGCGTAGCTACTATTTATGCTATGTCCGGGTAGTTTAGGACCCAAATCATATAATTACTTGAAATGTCACACCTTATTTGTTAATTAAAGTGTCTACATTATATTAGAACTTGTTAGAGGAATCATGAAAGACCATTAATGGAGTTTGTACTACATTGTGTGTTAGCCTTTAATAACATTTAAGTCAAATGCTTATAAAGTATTCTCTCTTCTTGTGGAGTGGGCCGAATGCCTCGGCAGTAGATAGATGTATCTATGGTTCGTGCCGCTCGACCCTCGGTAATGTACACATTATTCTGGATCGGACCGTATGACCTCGGCATAATCGTGCGTGTTAATACTTAGAGTTTAATTATATATTTGATACCAATTCATGGCTTGAGAGGTTAAAAAAATTCATAATGGAATTAATTTGGGACTTACCATGTGTGAAAGAATTCTTTACTTCCTTCTTGTTATTTAGTTATTATTTGATTACATAACCTATGCTTATTTAGAACTTCTGTACTTTTATTGGTGGCCCATAGCAAGTGTCGATATCGACATCTCGTCACTACTTCTTCGAGGTTAGACTTGATACTTACTGGGTGCATATTGTTTATGTACTCACGCGATACTTCTGCACTAACCATGCAGGATCTGAGGCGGGTGCATCTGGTGGACATACGCCGCACACTCCCGTTACCCTGAGGTCTAGTGGTGAGCTGCATCCTGAGTCATTTTGCAGCACCTAGAGCCTTTCTTTTGTACTTACTTTTCTGTCTATGTTATTTCAGACAGTAGTTAGGGTTTTGTATATTCTACTAGTGCTTATACACTTGTGACATCAGATCTTGGCATACACTTTAATATGTTTTATGGTATTTGGAGTATTTACATATTTATGCTTGCATTCAGATGCTTTCATTTTATTCAATTGGCTCTCTATTTCGCAAATTTCTAAATAAATGGAACTTAATTACTTGTAAGCTTGTTGAAGGAAGTAATCATGTAGTAAATTCATCGTACGCTTGCCTAGCGGCGACGTTAGGCGCCCTCACGGCCTATAGAAACAATTGGGTCGTGATATATATATATATATATCACGACCCAATTGTTTCTATAGGCCGTGAGGGCGCCTAACGTCGCCGCTAGGCAAGCGTACGATG